>PITA01002548.1:25377-158752 GCA_004023965.1 Spilogale gracilis | reverse complement strand
TGGGGTAGAGTCTTTTGGGTTTTCCACATAGAGTATCATGTCATCTGCAAAGAGAGAGAGTTTGACTTCCTCTTTGCCAATCCGAATACCTTTTATTTCTTTCTGTTGTCTGATTGCTGTTGCTAGGACTTCTAACACTATGTTGAACAGTAGTGGTGAGAGTGGGCATCCCTGCCTTGTTCCTGATCTCAGAGGAAAGCCTCTCAGTTTTTCCCCATTGAGGATGATATTCGCTGTGGGTTTTTTGTAGATAGATTTTATGAGGTTGAGAAATGTTCCCTCTATCCCTATACTTTGGAGAGTTTTGATCAGGAATGGGTGTTGTATTTTGTCAAATGCCTTTTCTGCATCAATTGAGAGTACCATGTGGTTTTTCTCTCTTCTCTTATTGATTTGTTCTATCACATTGATTGATTTGCGAGTGTTGAACCACCCTTGCATCCCTGGGATAAATCCTACCTGGTCATGGTGGATAATCTTTTTAATGTATTGTTGGATCCTGTTGGCAAGGATCTTGTTGAGAATCTTGGCATCCATATTCTTCAAAGATACTTGTCTGAAGTTCTCCTTTTTGATGGGGTCTTTGTCTGGTTTGGGGAATTAGAGTAATGCTGACTTCATAAAGAGTCTGGAAGTTTTCCTTCCGTTTCTATTTTTTGAAAGGGCTTCAGGAGAAGAGGTGTTATTTCTTCTTTGAATGTTTGGTAGAATTCCCCAGGGAATCCGTCTGGGCCTGGACTCTTGTTTTTGGGGAGGTTTTTGATCACTACTTCGATCTCGTTACTAGATATAGGTCTATTCAGATCGTCAATGTCTTCCTGTTTCAGTCTTGGGAGCTTATAGGTTTCCAGGAATGTATCCATCTCTTCTAGATTGTTAAACATATTGGCATATAGTTGTTGGTAGTAATTTTTGATGATTGTTTCTATTTCCTTGGTGTTAGTCGTGATCTCTCTCCTTTCATTCATGATTTTGTTAATTTGGGTCTTCTCCCTTTTCTTTTGGGTTAGTTTGGCCAATGGTTTATCGATCTTATTGATTCTTTCAAAGAACCAGCTTCTAGTTTTGTTGATGCATTCTACTGTATCTCTAGATTCTGATTCATTCATCTCTGCTCTAATCCTTATTATTTCCCGCCTTGTGTGGGGGGTTGGTTTAATTTTTTGTTGATTTTCCAGTTCTTTAAGGTGTAATGAGAGTTGGTGTATTCGGGATTTTTCAGTTTTTTTGAGTGAGGCTTGGATGGCTATGAATTTCCCCCTTAGGACGCCTTTGCTGTATCCCATAGGTTTTGGATCGATGTATCTTCATTCTTATTGATTTCCATGAAGTGTTTCAGTTCTTCTTTGAGTTCTTGGTTGATCCACGTATTCCTGAGTAGGCTCGTCTTTAGCTTCCAAGTGTTTGATTTTCTCCTGAACTTTTTATGGTGATTGAGTTCCAGTTTCACGGCATTGTGGTCAGAGAATATGCAGGGAATAATTTCGATCTTCTGGTATCGGTTGAACCCTGATTTGTGACCTAGTATGTGGTCTATTCTGGAGAAAGTTCCATGTGCACTCGAGAATAATGAGTATTCTGCTGTTTTAGGGTGAAATGTTCTGAATATATCTATAAGATCTAGTTGGTCCAATGTGTCATTCAAGGCTCTTGATTCTTTGCTGATTTTCTGTTTAGATGATCTGTCCATTGCTGAGAGTGGTGTGTAGGATCTCCTACGATTAGTGTATTTGCATCAATATGATTCTTTATTTTGTTTAACAGTTGGCTTATGTAGTTGGCTGCTCCCATGTTGGGAGCATAAATATTTACAATTGTTAGATCTTCTTGATGTATAGACCCTTTAAGAATGATGTAGTGTCCTTCTTTTTCTTTGACTACAGTCTTTAGACTAAAATCCAATTTGTCTGATATGAGAATCGCTACCCCGGCTTTCTTTTGGGGTCCATTGGCATGAAAGATGGTCTTCCATCCCCTCACTTTCAATCTGGAAGTGTCTTTCGATTCAAGATGAGTCTCTTGTAGGCAGCATATGGATGGGTCCTGTCATTTTATCCAGTCTGCAACCCTGTGTCTTTTTATTGGAGCGTTTAGGCCGTTCACAATGTGGGTGATTATTGATGGATATGTTTGTATTGACATCATGTTGCCTATGGAGTTCATGTTTCTATAAGTTACCTCTGTATATTTCTGTTTTGTGTCACTCTTGTGTTCATTTCTCTTTTATAGAACCCCTCTTAGTATTTCTTGTAGTGCTGGCTTGGTGGTTGGATAACCTTTTAGACCTTGGCGGTCTTGGAAGCTCTTTATTTCACCTTCCATTTTGAAAGTCAACCTTGCTCGATACATTATCCTTGGTTGAATATTTTTGTCATGTAACTTCCTGAATATATCTTACCAGCCCTTTCTGGCTTGCCAGGTTTCTGTGGAAAGGTTCGACGTTATTCTGCTGGTCCTCCCTCTATAGGTAAGGGATTGCTTTCTCCTAGCTTCCCTTAAGACATATTCTTTGGTTTTATGGTTCAAGAGTTTTACTATTATGTGCCTGGAAGTGTTTCTGGCCTCATTGATCTTGCGGGGGGGGGGGGGAGTGTCCCCTCTACTTCTAGGACATGAACATTTGTTTCATTCCTCAAATTTGGGAAATTTTCATCCATGATTTGTTCAACAATATTTTCTAGGCTTTCTCTCTCTCAATTCCTTCAGGGATTCCAATAATTCTGATATTGGAACGTTTCATGGCATCATTCATTTCCCTTATTCTGTTTTCTTGGGATTTTAGTTGTTTGCTCCAAGACTTCTCTTGCTCCTCCTTCCTATTCCGTGCATCTTCCAAATCACTGATACGATCCTCAGCTTCACTTACTCTGGCTGTTAGCATATTTAAATTAGATTGCATCTCATCTAAAGCCTTTCTAACCTCAGCTTTTACTTCTGTTACTATGGCTTCCACTTTGAGACTAATGTTCTTTTCTAAATTGACTATCGCTTGGACTATTGCTGCCCTGAATTCCATATCTGTCATATTGTTTATGTTCATTTCCAGTAATTCTGTGACCGAGGTTGCAGTCTCAGGCTTCTTCTTCTGTTGGGTGTTCTTTCTCCGAGTCATTGTGGTGAGCAGTGGTTGAGGGGGTGTATGGCTAGATATATCAGCCACTATCTAGGTGGATTGGTCGTTAGAAGGTTTTGGAGCAACCAGAGTTCACCACCAAAAAGGGAGGAGAAAGAAAAAAGAAAATGGAAGAGAGGAAGCAAGAAAAAACACCACTGCCAGAGCGGGGCCCAGTGATAGGATTTATATGGTACAAAGCTGTTACGGGGTAAAGAAAAGGGTTATCAAGGGTAAATGAAGAGATCAAAAAGCGAAGCCCAACCTATGTGACCCCCAAGACCAGTATTTATATAATATAGAAGCGAAGACAATTACACAGACACACTGACAAACTAGAGTGGGAAGGTGGGGGCAGACACTCCTTGTGGGCAAGGAATGCGTTTCAGACGCTCCCGAGTCTGTCTTGTTATTGTTGGAGGAGCCCACTTTCAAAAGATACAGGGGGATTAGAACTGGTTGTATATAGGGGTAGTATTGAATAGGGATGTGGGATTGACTTGAAGCTTGTATCTACATGTACACGTAAAAGAGAGAATAAAGGAAAGAGGGAGAAGAAAGGGAAAACCAGAGAGAGCGAACAGGGAAACAAGAGGCAACAACAAAAGCAGAAAATACAGGGGTGTGTTTGAAAAAAAATTTAGGGTAAAAAAGAGAAAAAAATTAAAAAAATTAAAAAGAATAAAAAAATTAAAAAAAATAAGAAATGTTATGGGGTGTTGTATTGGGTATCACGTTGTGATAAGAAGGGGGCTAAAAATTGAAAGAAGAAAAACCATGAGAATATATTTTTAAGCTTAAAGTGGAAGCTTTAAAAGTCAAAAATAGAAAAAAGTTTAAAAAAGTAAATGAGGTGGAAAACTGTATCAATGAGTTGTAGGGCTTTTGGTATTTGTAGTCAGTGCCAGGAGTTTAAGAAATTTCCTTTCCCCCGATTTGGGGTTTTGCATTGGAGTGTTGTCCTCCTGAGCTTCTGGCGTGCTTTCTGGGGGCGGGGTGTGCCGTTCCCTTTAAATCCTTCTACCTAGGCTGAGTCTCTGGGCCCTCTTGCTAGAGGCCGGTCTCAATGGTAACCAGGTTATCAGGTTACAATTCTCTGGTAGCGGAACGTTGTTCTTTTACGTCTTCTTTCAGCTGCTGAGGAAGTCAGATCGGAGCAACATGTCTGCGCCCAGACCTCCCTCCCAGAGAGAGCCTCTACACAGGGGGGGGCTCTTTCCAGCCTCCCGGTTGGCAGTCTGTCACAGCCGGGCTGGTGCAGATATTGTATTGATTTCTGCTCCCGCCCCTGCTTGTCGTTTCACTCCAGCACCTCAAAGCCACAAGTCCTTTTGGATCGTGCGACTTTGTCTGCACCCTGGGACCCACGGCCTCTCCGGTCCCATGCAAGTCTGTAAAAATGCCTTCCCTGGGGGGGCTCTGCACGCGGCCCACGGTGTGGAGAGAAACGGGAGAGAAGGGCAGCAGCGTAAAAATAGAATCCACTCCCACTGCTTTCGCGCAGCTGCGGCGGCTCCGGCGGCAACTCGGGGGGGGCACTGGGCAGCGGGAAAAAATTTTAAAAAGTCTCCTTGCCTTGTCCCGGGCTCCGCTGTGTTCCCGTTTCTGTCTAGCCCTGATTCAGGCCATAATCTGCTGTTATTCCTCACTCACAGAGCACTTTCGTTTTGGGGTATTTGTTTTCAATGGTTCAACTCTGCGGGCTTCCTCCCCCACTCCCCTGTCTCTGGTGGCAAGCCTCCAGACCCTCTTATTTGTTTCTACCTTTTTGCCGATGTTCCTTATCTCTCGTGGCGGTCCAGAAGTGGGAAATATCACATTTCAGGCTGATTTCATGGGTGTTCACGGTGGTCTTGTAGTGGTTTTTTTGCTGGAATTCAGCTATTATTATTTCTAACCAACACCAAATCTTTGACTAATTAGTAATAATAAACGTTATAAATGGTCTTTTGTTGGTGAAATTAGTAGAAATAGATGAAATCAGTGGAAATAAAGATATGCATTGGTTCAGATGTCCTGGAGACACTATCTAGACTTTACAAAACAGAAGATAATAGTCTGGTATCTATTATAGCCTATACTTTTGTGATTAGGGCCAGAGTCTTAATCCTTTAATGTGCTACATCTAACCATTGGTTTTGAGGATTTTTAAAGTTTTATTTACTTTTGATTCCAGTATAACTAACATACAGTATTATATTAGTTTCAAGTGTACTCTGTAGTGATTTAACAATTCTCTACATCACTTTGTGTTCATTGTGATAAGTGTACTCTTAATCCTCTTCACCTATTTAACCCATTCCCCCCAGCCACCTCCCTTCTGGTAACCACGTTTGTTCTTTATATATAGTTAAGGGTCTGTTTTTGTTTGTCTCTTTTTTCTTCGTTTTGTTTCTGAAATTTTATATATGAATGAAATCATACAGTATTTGTCTTTCTCTGTCTGACTTATTTCACTTAGCATTATACCCTCTAGATCCATCCATGTTGTTGTAAATAACATGATTTCATCCTTTTTTATGGCAGGGTGTTGTTCCACTGTGCACGCACACATGCATGTGTCTCTGGGTGTGTTTACACTACATCTTTACCCATTCATCTGTCGATGGCTACATGGGTTGCTTCTATACTTCAGCTATTGTAAATAATGCTTCCAGAAACATAGGGGTGCATATATCTTTTCAAATTAGTGTTTTCATATTATTTGGGTAAATACTCAGTACTGGAATTACTGAATCACCTGGTAATTCTATTTGTCATTTTTTGAGGAACCTCCATCCTGTTTTTTAGAGTGGCTACACAAGTTTACATTCTCACCAAGAGGGCATGAGAGTTCCCCTGTCTCTACATCCTCACTAATGCTTATTGTTTCTTGTTGTTTTTGGTTTTAGCCATTCTGAAAGGTGTAGATAATATCTCATTGTGATTTTGATTTGCATTTCCCTGATGATGAGTGATGTTGAGCACTTTTTCACTTGTCTGTTAGTCGTCCATATATCTTCCTTGGAGAAATGGCTATTTATATCTTTTGCACATTTTTTTAATTGGATTATTTGGTTTTTTAGTGTTAAGTTGTGTAAGCTCTTTAATTGGTTTTAAAATTTTTATTTAAATTCAATTTAATTAACATATACTGTATTATTAGTTTCAGGGATAGAACTTAGTGATTATCAGTTACATACAACACCCAGTGCTCATTAGGTCAAGTGTCCTCCTTAATGCCCATCACTTAATTACCCCATCTCCCACCTACCTCCCCTTCAGCAACCATCAGTTTGTTCTCTTGGTTAAGAGTCTCTTTCGGCTTTTCTTCCTCTCTGTTCTTATCTAATTTTATTCTTCCTTCTCTTCCCCTGTGTTCATCTGTTTTTTTCTTTTTTATTAAAGATTTTTATTTATTTAACTGACAGAAACACAGTGAGATAAGAAACACAAGCAGGGGGAGTTAGAGAGGGAGAAGCAGGCCTCCCGCTGAGCAGGGAGTCTGATGTGGGGCTTGATCCCGGGTCTCCGGGATCATGACCTGAGCCGAAGGCAGTCGCTTAACCAACTGAGCCACCCAGACGCCCCCAGCTGTTTTGTTTCTTAAATTCCACATATGAATGAAATCATATGGTATTTTTCTTTTACTGACTGACTTATTTTGATTAGCATAATACCCTCTAGTTCTGTCCATGTCTTTGCAAATGACAAGATTTCATTCCTTTTTATGGCTGAGAGATATTCCATTGTATATGTATATTACGTCTTCTTTATCCATTCATCTATTGATGGACATCTGGGCTCTTTCCATATTTTGGCTAATGTGGACATTGCTGCCCTAAACATTGGGGTGCAGGTGCCCCTTTGAATCACTATGTTTGTATCCTTTGGATAAATACCTAGTAGTGAAATTGCTGGGTCATACAGTAGCTCTATTTTTAACTTTTTGAGGAACCTCCATATTGTTTTCCAGAGTGGCTATACCAGCTTGCATTCCCACCAACAATGTAAGAGGGTTTCTCTTTCTCAGAATCCTTGCCAGTATTTGTTGTTTCCTCTCTTATTAGTTTTAGCCATTCTGACCAGTGTGAGGAGGTATTTTGTTGTGATTTTGATTTGTATTTCCCTGATGCCAAGTGATGTTGAGCATTTTTCCATGTATCTGTTGACCATTTGTATGTCGTCTTTGGAGAAATAATCTGTTCATGTCTTCTGTTCATTTTTTTTTTAAATATAGGAGTGAGAAGATTTTATTTATTTATCTGACAGAGAGAGAGAAAGATCACCAATAGGCAGAAAAGCAGGCAGAGAAAGAGAGGGAAGCAAGCTCTCCACTAAACAGGGAGCCCGACGTGGGGCTCGATCCCAGGACCCTGAGATCATGACCTGAGAGGAAGGCAGAGGCTTAACCCTCTGAGCCACCCAGGTGCCCCTTTTGTTCATTTCTTGACTGGATTATTTGTTCTTTGGGTGTTGAATTTGATAAGCTCTTTATAGATTTTGGATACTAGCCCTTTATCTGATATGCCATTTGCAAATATCTTTACCCATTCCATAGGTTGCCTTTTAGTTTTCTTGACTGTTTCCTTTGCTATGCAAAAGCTTTTTATCTTGATGAAGTCCCAATAGGTCATTTTTGCTCTTGCTTCTTTGTCTTTGGAGATGTGTCTAGTAAGAAGTTGCTGCTGCCAAGTTGAAGGAGTCGCTGCCTGTGTTCTCTACGATTTTGAAGAATTCCTGTCTCACATTAGGTCTTTCATCCATTTTGAGTTTATCTTTGTGTATGGTATAAGCGAATGGTCCATTTTCAGTCTTCTGCATGTGGCTGTCCAATTTTCCAATACCATTTGTTGAGGAGGCTATCTTTTTTCCATTGGATATTCTTTCCTGCTTTGTTGAAGATTAGTTGACCATAGAGTTGAGAGTCCATTTCTGGATTCTCCGTTCTGTTCCATTGATACTGTGTTTCTATTTTTGTACTGGTACCATGCTGTCTTGATGATTACAGCTTTGTAATACAGCTTGAAGTCTGGAATTGCGGTGCCACCGGCTTTGGTTTTCTTTTTCAGCATTCAGGGTCTTTTCTGGTTCCATACAAATTTTGGGATTGTTTGTTCCAGCTCTGAAAAAAGTTGATGGTATTTTGATAGGAATTGCAGTGAATGTGTGTAGATTGCTTTGGGTAGCATAGACATTTTAACAATAATTTATTCTTTCAATCCATGAGCATGGAATGTTTTTCCATTTCATTATGTCCTCCTCAGTTTCTTTTGTAAGTATTCTATAGATCATTTACCTGTTTGCTTAGGTTTATTCCTAAGTATCTTAGGTTTTTGGTAAAATTATAAATGGGATCAGTTTCTTAATTTCTCTTTCTTCTGCATCATGGTTAGTTATAGCAATGCAATTGACTTCTTTGCATTGATTTTATATCCTGTGACTTTGCTGAGTTCCTGTATCACTTGTAGCAATTTTGGGGTGGAGACTTTTGGGATTTTTACCTAGAATGTAATGCAATCTGCTAAGAGTGAAAGGTTGACTTTTTAATTTCTTTTATTCTTTTTGTTGTCTGATTTTTGAGACTAAGGCTTCCAGTACTATGTTTAACAAGAGGGTGAGAATGAACATCCCTGTAGGATTCCTGACTTTAGGGGACAATCTCTCAGTTTTCCCCCCCTGGGGATGATATTGGCTCTGTTTTTTTTTTTAATATATATGGCTTTTATCATCATGGCTCAGGTTATGATCCCAGGGTCCTGGGATCAAGCCCCACATCAAGTTCCTTGCTCATCTGGGAGCCTGCTTCTCCTCTGCCTGCCACTCCCCCTGTTTGCACATACTCTCTCTCTCCTTTCTGTCTCTGTGTCAAATAAATAAATAAAATCTTTTTTAAAAATTTAGTTTTTCTGGTATATGGATTGCTACCTAAGCTTTCTTTTGATGTCCACTGGCATGATAAATGGTTCCCCGTCCCCGCACTTTAAGTCTGGAGGTCTAAAATGAGTCTCTTGTAAGCAGCGTATTGATGGGTCTTTTTTTTTTTAAATCTATTCTGATACCCTGTGTCTATTAATTGGAGCATTTAGTCCATTTACATTCAGAGTAATTATTGAAAGATTTGAAGTTAGTGCCATTTTATTACCCATAAAGTCACCATTCCCTGTAGATTGTCTCTTTTCCTTTTTGGTCGTTACTACTTTTTTTTTTTTAATATTTTATTTATTTGACAGAGAAACACAGCCAGAGAGGGAACACAAGCAGCAGGAGTGAGAGAGGAGGTGAGCCGAGCTTTCTCGGTGAAGCTTAACCACTGAGCCACCCAGGTGCCCCGTTCATTATTACTTTTGAGCTCATTTTCTGCTAAAAGGAACCTCTTTGCAGGGATGGTTTAGTGTTCACAAATTTCTTTAGTTTTTGTTTGTCCTGGAAACTCTTTATCTCTCCTTCTATTCTGAATAACAGCCATGCTGGACAAAGGATTTTTGGCTGCACATCTTTCCTATTTGTTATGTTGAATGTATCATGCCAGTCCTTTCTGGCCTGCTAGGTGTCTGTGGATAAGTCTCCTGTCAACCTTATGTTTCTACCCTTGTAGGTTAAGGACCTCTTGTCCTGAGCTGCTTTCATGATTTTCTCTTTATCTTTGAAATTTGCAAGCTTTACTATTATATGTCAAGATATTGACCTATTTTTATTGATTTTGAGGGGGTTCTTTATGTCTCCTGGACTTGAATGCCTGTTTCCTTCCCATATTAGGGAAATTCTCAGCTATAATTTGTTTAAATAAAACTTCTGCCCCTCTCTCCCTCTTTTCATCTTTGGGGACCCCTATTATTCAGGTGCTATTTCACTAAATGGAATAGCTAAGTTCTCTAATTTTCCCTTTGTGAACCAGTAGTTTTCTTTCTCTTTTCAGCTTCCTTATTTTCCATCATTTTATCTTCTATATCACTGTCTTCTCCCTCATTCAACCTCATTTTTAAAGCTTCCATTTGGACTGCATCTCAGTAATTGCATTTAATTTCAGCCTGGGGACTGGATTTTAGTTCTTTTATTTCTACAGTAAAGTAGTATTTCTACAGTAAATTCTCTTTTATCTTATATGCTTTTTTCAAGCCCAGCTAGTAACTTTATCATCATTGTCTTAAATTCTAGTTCAGACACCTTATTTATATCCATATTGATTAAATCCATGACAGTGAGTACTATCTCCTGTTCTTTGTTTGGGGGTGAATTTCTCTGTCTCATCATTTTTTGTCCAGAAAAGAAAGGAGGAAAGAAAAAGAAACAATAACAAAAACTTCAGAAAGTGTTTCTGGTGTATGCTGTGTACACTTTGCTGTTGTGTTTTGGTTGCTCTTTCCCACTGGTCCTTCCTCTGCAGAATTCCTCCTTGCTTGTGATAGGGAGTGTTTGGACCCTTAACAGTTGTGCTTGGTATAAACCTGTAAAAGAAAAAAGAAAAGAAAAGAGCAAAAAACAAACAAAAAAGCCTGATCCATGACAAGAGAAAAGGAATAGAACTGCAAACAAAAAAAAATAAGCTATACGCATGGTTCTAAAAATAAGAAAGAAAGAAGAGTGAAAAGAAAAAAGAAAAAAGAATAGTGAAAAATCAAAGAGGAAAAAAAAGAAGCCTGATCCAAAAAATTAAGAGAAGGAAACAAACCAACAAATAAACAAAAATTATAAGCCTGATACCAAAAAAGATAAAGAGAAAAGAAGTGAAAAAATATATATATATAATAAAAGATAATGAATAAAAATAAGAAATAGAAAATAAAAAAATTAAAAATGAAGGAAGGAGAGGGGAAAAAAAGAAATAAGCTTTGTCCTGTTCCCACTGGAGACTGATGTTTTAGAGCATTCTTTCATCAGTAGACTTGGTAGATGTGGGGGCCTGGGCCCGTGTTGGTCTTCAGAGGGAGAGGCCTGTCTCACAAGCTGACTTGCCCTTGTAAAGGTGTTCCTGCCAGGCCTGTCCAGGCAGGGGTTAGTGTCGGGGACTTCAGCCTCAACTGGAGGCGCTGTGTTTCTCTCTGTAGTCTGACTCTGCAGGAACTCCTGGCCACCATTCAGGAGACCCTCTTAGAAAAGCAAATAATCTTCTGTGTCCCAGGCTTTTGACAGTTCCATGCCCTTAACCTGTCCATGCCCAGGGTCATCAACATGCCCAGAGCTACAGATCTCCTGTATCTGGCCTATGGCTGGGATTCAAAACTGCAAGTTTTAAAGGGACTGGTAAGGGGCATGCCCACTCCTGTCCCCTGGAGGAGAGGTTCATGGAATGCCTAGCACAGTCCCTTCCCCGAAAAGCAGTCTCAGAGTGTGCACACAGAGGCTACAGTTTGTTGTAACGCTCAGTGAAAAGCTGAACCAGGTTATGGGCAGTCTGCATGCAACTCAGTCCCCTATTCCGTTCTGTCCCAGAAAATCGGTCACAGAAAAACAGGGCAAAACAGTTATCTGCAATCTGCTCCTGTCTCTGCTTTCTCCTCAGTGCTGCCACAGAAAAGCAGCCACTCTGCACACACACACAGGGGTTTAAGCCATTTGTGGCTCATGGTGAAAAGGTGTTAAGAGGTTTTCTGCCCTCTCTACACACCTCTGACCATGCTGTTGAGCACCGCTCAGTGGCTACAGGCTGGGCTTTTGTCCGTGGAGCGGCAAAATACACTTTTCAAATGTATGCTGGGAAGGGGAGCAATCTTTTCCTATGCAACCCAGGGGATCTCCTTGCTGCAGCTTATTGTGTGATCCCTACCCGATGTACTTTCTCCTGCTTTCTTCCTCTCCCTGACTTTGCTCCACAAAAGTATACCCTCTCTTTCGCAGCTGTGCGTTTTTTCTCTCCCCTAATTTCACAGCTGTAAACTTCACATCTGCCAAGTTCTCTCCCTCCAACTCTACAGATTGTTTTCTTAATCCTCAGATCATCTTCCTAATTGTTCAATACAGATGTCATCTAGCTGTCTTCAAAGGATAAGACAAGTTCAGGGTCCCCCTACTACTCCATCATCTTAACTCCCTAGAACTATAAGTTCTTTATATATTTTAGATACTAACCCTTTATTGGAGATACCATCTGCAAATATCTTCTCCCATTCAGTAAGTTGTCTTTTAGTTTTGTTGATGTTTTCCTTTGCTATGAAGAAGCTTTTTATTTTGATGTAGTCCCAATAGTTTATTTTTGCTTTTGTTTCCCTTGCCTCAGGAGACATATGTTAGAAAAATGTTGCTATGGCCAATGCGGTGCTTGTAGGATTTTTATGATTTCAAGTCACACATTTAGGCTTTTGTCCATTTTGAGTTTATTTTTGTGTATGGTGTAAGAAAGTGGTCCAGTTTCATTCTTTTGCATCTAACTGCCCAGTTTTCCCAACACTATTTGTTTAAGAGATCATCCTCTTCCCATTGTGTGTTCTTATCTGCTTTGTCATAGTTTAATTGACCATGTGATCATAGGTTTATTTTTGGGCCCTCTATGCTGATCTGTATCTTTTTTTGCACGGCTACCATATTGTTTTGGTTGCTATAATGTTGTTTTATATCTTGAAATCTGTGATTGTGATACCTCCAGCTTTGTTCTTCTTTTTCCAGATTGCTTTGGTTATTTGAGGTCTTTTGTGGCTCCATACAAACTGTAGGATTATTTGCTGTAGTTCTGTGAAAAATACTGTTGCTATTTTTGATAGAGATTGTATTAAATCTGTAGATTGCTTTATGTAATATGGATATTTTAAGAAAGTTGTGCTTCCAATCCATTGAGCATGGAATATCTTTCCATTGTTTGTGTTGTCTTCAGTTTCTTTTGTCAGTGTGTGTTACAGTTTTTAGAGTGTAGGTCTTTCACCTCCTTGGTTAAGTTTATTCCTAGGTATTTAGTTGTGTCTGGTACAATTGTAAATAGGATTGTTTTCTTAATTTCTCTTTCTATTACTTCATTATTAATGTATAGTAATACAACATATTTTTGTGAATTAATTTTGTATCCTGAAACTTTACTGAATTTATTTATCAGTTCTTGTAGTTTTTGGTGGAGTCTTTAGGGTTTTCTGTGTATATTACTGTGTCATCTGCAAATAGTGAAAGTTTTACCTTTCCTTACCAGTTTGGATGCCTTTTATTTATTCTTCTTGACTGCTGTAGTTAGGACTTCCCAATGCTATGTGGAATAAAAGTGGTGAAAGTGTACATCCTTGTCTTATTCTTGACCTTAGAGGAAAATATCTGTTCTTTACCATTGAATGTGATGTTAACTGTGGATTTTTTCTATTTGTCCTTTATTATTTTGAAGTGTATTCCCTCAAGTCTACTTTGTTGAGGGCTTTTTTTTTCTTTAAATATTATTTATTTATTTATTTGACAGACGGAAACACAGCGAGAGAGGGAATACAAGCAGGGGGAGTGAGAGAGGGAGAAGCAGGCTTCCCACCGAGCAGGGAGCCCATTGCAGGGCTCGATTTTGGGTCTCCAGGATCGTGACCTGAGCCGAAGGCAGTTGCTTAACCAACTGAGTCACCCAGGTGCCCCAAGGGTTGTTTTTTGTTTCATGAATGAATGTCATACTTTCTCAAATGTTTTTTCTGTATCTATTAAAATGGTCATATTTTTATCCTTTGTCTTATTTTTTTAAGATTTTATTTATTTATTTATTTATTTATTTATTTATTTGTTTATTTGAAAGGGCGGGTGGGAGGGGTGAAGGGAGAGGGAGAAGCCAGCTCCTTGATGAGCAGGAAGCCCGATGAAGGGCTCCATCCCAGGACCCTGGTATCATGACCTGAGCTGAAGGTAGGTGCTTAACACTCAGCCACCCAAGCACCCCATATCTTTTCTCTTATTGATACGATGTATTCTGTGGATTGATTAATGAATATGAAACCAGCCTTGTACCCTGATAATAAATCTCACTTGATTATGGTGAATTATTTTTTAATTTATTGTTGGGTTTAGTTTGCTAGTATTTTATTGAGGATTTTTGCATCAGTGTTTATTGGAGATATTGGCCTGTCATTCTCTTCTTTTTGTAGTTTCTTTATCAGGGTAATTCTGACCTCATAGAATGAATTTGGAAGGTTTTCTTCCCCTTCTATTTTTTGTAATAGCTTGAGAAGAGTAGATATTAACTCTTTCTTCAATTTTTGGTCCATGCACCTGGGAAGTTTTCTGGTCCTGTACCTTTGTTTGTTGATTCCATTTCCATGCTAGTAATTGGTCTGTTAAAAATTTCTTCTTCTTCCTGATTCAGATTTGGGAAGTTACAGGTTCTGAGGATAAAATTTTTATCTTAAATATTGGTCATCTAACGCAAATGAGCATTTTATGAAGGTGTAGTTGAATCACCTGAAAGAACAAAGAGCTAGGACTTCATCAGACTTAACAATTTAGATCCAGAGCAAGTCAGGAATGTCTTGTCTCACTACCTCTGTTCAATATCGTGCTGGAGATTCTAGCCAAGACAAGCAAGAAAATGGAGTAAAGAGTATCCAGGTTAAAAAGCAAAAAGTAAAACTATTTTTGTTTGCAGATGCAGACAGTCTTGTATATAGAAAATCCTAACAAAACTATTAAAATAAAAAAACTATTAGAACCAATAAACAGGTTTAACAAGGTTGCAGAATACAAGGTCAATATACAAAACCAATTATATTTTTATTTCCTTGCAAGAAACAGGCTAAAACTAAAATTAAGGAATGAATTCCATTTATAATAATATAAAAAAGAGTTAAATACTTAGGAATAAATTTAACAAAGGAAGTGCAAAGCTTACAGTCAGAAAACTCCAAAATATTGTTGAAAGGAATGAAAGAACACCTAAATAAATGTAAAGACAACCTACGTGAAGACATAATATTGTTAAGAGATGGCAACACTCCCCAAACTTATCTGCAGATTTAATATAATCCCTATCAAAATCTCAACTGATATATCATCCTAAACCTGTTATCAAAATGCTGGGATCCAGGGCACCTGGGTGGCTCAGTTGGTTAATTGACTGCCTTCGGCTCAGGTCATGATCCTGGAGACCCAGAATCAAGCCCCACATCGGGGACCCTGCTCAGCAGGAAGCCTGCTTCTCCCTCTCTCAGTCCCCCTGCTTGTGTTCCCTCTCTCGCTGTGTTTCTCTCTGTCAATAAATAAATAAAATCTTTAAAAACAATGCAGGGAACTCAGAATATTCCAAAGAATCTTAAAAATAAAAAACAAAGTTGAAGAACAAGCTCTTCCTGATTTGGGAAAGAGGGAAGAGTATTGGCAGGAAGGATAGAATCTGAATATTCCTTCTGCACTTGTGGTCATGGATTTTAAGTGAGTCCAGTCAGTGCAGCTGTGTTTACTTACACTCCTCCAGGAGTGAAAGGTGTATACACGGGAGTATTAAGGGTAGTGGGGATAGGAACAAACAGAAAATAGAACAATAGATATAATCAATAAATAAACTACAGGTAAATATTGACTTCTTTTATCTACTAAATCTTGTACCATGTCTTTTTATTCCTTGTCTGTGTTAGAAAAAAAAATATCCGTATCACTTATTAATACCAGCTGGGTGCAGTGTCATCTCCAACAATAATCCTTCTGTCTCCCACCTTTCATTCTTTACCTTGTTCTACTCTCAAGTAGAATCTGTATAAATGTAATACCCTCCAGTCACACGGAGTGTCTTGCCCAGTGATGCTATAGATTTGGTTCTTTCTAACAGACGACCCTTTCATTGGCATGTCAGATATGAGTCCTGTCCAAGCCTTATCGACCATCCAAGAAGCTGTCTCAATCGCTGTCGTTACCTATCAAAGTCACACTTTTTTTTTTATTGTTACTAAAAATTTTTTTTCCAGTGTTCCAAGATTCATTCCCCATTCCCCACACCCAGTGCTCCACGCTTTAGGTGTCCCCAGTACCCATCACCAGGCTCTGCCATCCCTCCACCCCCCTCCCTTCAAGTCCCTCAGTTTGTTTCTGTGTCCAAAGTCTCACTTTTTAATGGCCATAGTCTGTGGACACCTGGTGGAGAAGCAAATAGTATCCTTGACCCCTTTTCCTCCTGATTTCTCTACAGCATTACAACGAGCTTCCTCCTCCATTCTCCTAAGATAAAATGAGTTTTCCACATTATCCAATTTTGTCTTCATATTTTTCCTTCTCAGTTTCTATTAATTCCTGTTTCCAACTTCTTTTTTTTTTTTAAGATGTTATTTATTTATTTGACAGAGAGAGAAAGATCACACGTAGGCAGAGAGGCAGGTAGAGAGAGAGGAGGAAGCAGGCTCCCTGCTGAGCAGAGAGCCAGATGCAGGCGTTGATCCCAGGACCCTGAGATCATGACCTGAGCTGAAGGCAGAGGCTTTAACCCACTGAGCCACCCAGGCACCCATGTTTCCAACTTCTTAATCACATTTTTGACTCCTCTGCCAAATACAGGTGACTTCAAATAAAAGCCAATAATGTGGAAAAAGAGACAGGTGGTATCATGAATATATACATTCCATGATGTTGTATGGTGGAGAAAAGCAAACCCATAACCAGATTTCCGTGTTTAGTGACTTGCTTAATATGCAAGGAACGTTAACTATATTTTTTAATTTTTTACTTTTATTAATTTTTTTTTCCATAACCGAGCCACCCTATCCCTCCTCCCCACTCCCCAGCAACCCTCAGTTTGGGGAACGTTAACTCTAAAACGCAGGTATAAATCAAGCCATCTTCAATAAAGACCATAACTCAAAAATAAATTGTATATGCATATGTGTGTGTACCTTTGATTACTTACGATGTTTCGTAAGTAATCGATAATCAAACATTACAAAGATATTTCAATATAGGAATTATTAAAAGAAAACAAGCCCCTTAACCACATGAAATAAAATCCTCATGCAGTGATAAAGTGTTGCCAACAAACATGAAGGCTCTGAAATATAGAATATAAAAGAAAACCAAGACTTCTGTTAAGTATGTAGCTACATTCATAGTCAGCCACACCTATGCTTCAGTTAGATTTTTGGAAAACTTACTGTCTTATTTCTTTTGACTTTATTTTGGCCCCCCTGTCTTTTCTTAATGTTCAAAAGTTTTTAAAAAATACCAGTTCCCTCACTAAGCATTGAATTTATGTAGGTCATTTTGCATTTTAATTTCAGTCACATGAAACACCCCACTGAAGACTTTGAACCAGTCATTTTGTCTCCATATCTCAGCTCTACATAAGAACAAATATTCTTATCATTAAATAAATAAAATAAGGCATACATGTTCATCACTAAATTTTTGAAAATATGATTTTCAGTATAGCATATTCACAACAGATGTCCTTATACATAGGCTATCGATGCTTGGCTAATTTAGTGACTTTTATACTACAGGTGTTCAGTAAATAGATACAGAATTGATTTTATCTCCTCTACCCTATTCCTCCATGCCTAAAATTTCTTTAATAAGTCACAGTACTGACCTAGAGGCCAGGATAAACATCTGAGTATCCCTTGAGATGTAAAACACTGACTTAAATTCCTACTGAAATATAAATGCCTTTTGCTAAACTAGATGTTAGGTTTGAGAGATCACTAGGTTTGGAGCTTTGAGTGATCCAGTAAAGGATGGGAGTGCCTCATTCCTCTCATATTGATAATCTTTCAAAGGTTGACTCTATTTTGTAGGTACATATTGGGATTGTGAATTGTTCTCAAAAAGTAGTTATCAACTTTTATCCATCCAAAAACATCACAAGGAAAATTTTTAAGTAAAAAAAAAATTTGGAAATATATGCTTTTCCACTACACATTTGAAACACAAAGAGTTTACATCATCAGGAAAAGGCAAATTCCATAACTGCAAAGTTAGCAAAGATGAAATACTTAATATTACTAATATGTAAGGACTCAAGGATTGTAAATTCTAGCAAAATGTAAAAATAGTATATACTTCCCAAAGGCCAGTCAAGTAATATGTATGAAATGCTTTATGACTATTCATTTTTAACCCAGTAATCCCATTTCTAGGGCTCAAGAAAGTATTCAAAATGTATATAAAAATTTATATTCAAGGAAGATAATTTCAAGCATTTCAAGCTTATTTTTGAGTTGTAAATAGAAAAGCTGAAATTTCCAAAAATAGAAAAGCAATAACTTTTCCAAAAATAAAAAAGTAATAATTGTAAAATGAAATTTTCTTTTAGTAACCATTGAACATCATTTCATAGAAGGATATTGACATGAGAAAAATGTCTGCTTATATTGCGAATTTTAAAAACCATGTTATAAATTGTATAATATATTTCCACTTATATATAAGAAGAATCTGAAAGGATATAGACAATGCTGTGGTTATATCTGGTTAATAGAATTACAGGTGATTTTATAGATTTTATAGATTTTAAAATCTCTTTTATAGATTTAAAAAATTTCTATAGTAAACATATTACTTTTATAGTTGAAAAAATAGCAAGAAATTTTCCAGGAAAAAAATATTTTCACCCAACTCAAAATTGACTACCCTCAACTTTGGAGGTCTTTTGGAGTTTGCTCCAAGAGTTACTTGGTTCCAGACCCAATACTATTTCAACTGCTTATGATTTTTTTTGGTCCTACAGTGAAAGGTCCACCTTTTATTTGCCAGGGACACTAAGTGGGGCCAGATGGCTTTCCCCTTGGGGGAATGGTTCTCAATCTGGCTGACCATCAGAGTTGCTGGGAGTGCTTTAAAATAAAACATGCTCAGGCGTCACCACCCCGAGATCTTTTTCTGTAGCTTTGGAATAGATAGGGCTTGGAAATGGGGTGTGTGTGTATGTACATGCATTTGTTGGGGATGTATGTGTGATTTTTCTAAAATTCATTGTGATTTGTGATTTTTCTAGAATTCTAATGTACCACATGACTTAGGTCTTACTTTTTTGATGGCCCTATTTTGTGTGACTTGATTTACTCTATTTATACTTTAGTTAGCCCAACTAGATTCTAACCCCAGCTATAACAGACAAGACTTTTTTATGCAAGCAACATACATTTTATCTTAAATTAGGAATGGGTTTAGCAGATAACTTTTTCCTGTAGGTATTTGTCACCTGAAAATAGGGCTACAGACAAACTGAATATTCTAAAATATAGTTACTATTTTTGGAAGAATTTTTATGCTCTGCTTTAGAAATAACTATACCATAGATGACATTTCCTCATTTAGGTACCTTGCCATGTGGTGTATTTGGAAAGATAAATACAGAATTAGCATTGCTCCTTAAGAGGCATTCATTTTACATGTGTATTTCACAGAGAATTGAATGTGGTTTGGCCAAAATAAGCATAACTGCCTTAGAAACTTCTAAGCCAAAACTATTCTGATAATATAAGTGAAGCAGGAGGATCTTGACTATACCCTGAAGGGAATTCAAAATACCTGTGTAGAAAAACTCAGTCCTGTTAAGGAGTCCTTACTTAGGAAGGGACTTGGAGTGGTCTTCTATCTAGGAATATTCTCTGAACATTAATAGGTTTCTTAGCTTCAACAAAAGGATGTTAATCCCATCCTGAGAATTGATGGCAAAGCCATAAGGCTTCAAGGGCAATCAACTGTGTAGACCAGATGCACTCCAAGGAATTATCATAAGATATAATCTCAAGTTTACTGCAATGCAATATTTTTTTCAAAAGGTCAGTTAGATAAACAATATTTGGATGAAATGGCTTAAATGTCATGTCTAGACATTCAAAAACAGATCCTTGGATCAAGACAGACACACAAAGACAAGGACCTTTTCAGAGTATTTTGCACTAAATCATGCTTTAGGGGAGCACCAGTAACTTATATTAGAATCTCTATAAGGAACAACCTTGGAAATGTATTTCTGTACTTATTGTGCAGACATTGCTTATTAAATCAGCAAGAGATTTTTCTCAAGTAATTTTAACTGTTTTAATAGTATGATTTACTTCTAAAGATTATCTGTTCACTGAGTTAAATTCAAACAATATAAATTATAAAAAAGAAAACAAATCTAACCAACCCCCCAAAATACTCATGTAATTACCACTTAGGTGTGACTATATATATGTCTTATATATGTTATATGTAATATCAACACATATATAGATATATAAGTAGATAGATATATACATATATTATTATGCTTATACATGCCATTTTCAACCTGCTTTTTTCATTTAAAATATCTTAATGAATATCTATGTACATTGGTCTTCTCAGTGAATATATATGGTATGGCTATCCCCAAATTTATTGAGTAAATATCCTATTACTAGCATTACCAGTTGGTTCTAATTTTTCACATTAGTATAAGTAGCACTGTATTGAACACTCTTACATATACTTCTATGTTTGTGTATTCATCTGATTATCTCCCTTAGGGTGGATTTCTAAAAGTGATATTTCTATTATCACACGTCCTGATTTAAGGAAGAAGGAAGAGTATTGACAGGAAAGAAGGAATGTCACATGAAGAGGATGAAATCCTCTTCAGAGTACCATTAAGGTCCTACTGTTTTACTTATGTAGCATCATCAAAATAGTTGTAATTTAGAAGATTCTAAGAAAACTGTGAAGAATATATACATGTTGATACACATGGCTAAATGTACCCTCTCCTCCCAGCAGCTCTAAGAGTGACCATTCCCTTTACCTACTGTCAAGATTTTGTCACCTTTTTCATACTACTAAGTAAATTTTCAAATGTATACTGCTGTTCCTATTTCTTCATTATTTACCCTTCTGTGTCCTTAGTTCATTTTTCTATTTTGTCCATGTTTATTGTTATCTTAGTGATTTATAAAACCCTTTATATAGTAGAGTTTGTAACACTTTGCCACACAAGTTTCAAGGTTTTTTGTTATTGTTGTTATTGTTGATGGCCATCAGTTTCTGTATTTAATAGTTTGTCATTTGCTGATTGGGAAAAAAATGGGAGACACAATATGCCTCTCACTCTCTAAATTGGAGTTTTCCCCCTATCCCTCAAGACCCAAGATAAATCCCACATCTTTTCCTAAAGCCTAATTTTCTTCCCATCCTAACATGATCTCTCCCTTTGCCAACTAATTATTCTGTACAATTTATTTGGTAATTTATCTCATAGTCTCTGGTGACATACCTATGTATTGTCAGTCACATTCAAGTATTATTTGCCCAAGCCAGCAACCAACTCCATTCACTCTGTGTCTTCAAAGCAGTTGTTCAATAAATAAGAAAGGATTAATTAAAACAATGAATTGGGGGGGGGGGAGTAGGTGACAGAGGTCACCTTGAATTTTCCAGACTTGAGCAAGAGCTTGTCTGAAACATTCGGCCAAAGAGGTTACGAAGATCCATTGTACTTCTTGCCTCAATAATCTGACTCAAGGTAAAGCTCATTCCAGTCATGTCTATCTCTGAGACATATCTGTTGTCTTTATTAAAAAGGCAATGATATATCCCAGTTTACTCAAAACAGTCCCACCTTATGCCTGCTCTACTTGTGTAATTCTTATGTTTCCCCTTTTCACTCCCAAAAGTTTTTGGTCATAAATTATATGCTTACCCTATCTCTTGCTGGCTCTTGTTTCTTATTTATTTCTTAAACTAAAAATCTACCACAAAATTTAAAACACTTGGTAGATGAAGATCAAATTTTCAAGTAGGATGGCTCCCTCTTCTTTGTTTAATTAATTAAATTTATATGAGAGCCAACCTCAAAGGGTTAAAGGAAACATTCAATATGCTCATTCAGTTGCTATTTATATGAGGCTTTTAAGACAACATGTTGTTCTCATAAAGAAAGTATGTTGTTTTGTTTTTGTTTTTTATAAATTGTGTTTTTGTTTTCTTCAACTAAGTTGAGAACTTTTGGGAATACCATTATTCTTACTTTTTGTACCGCCTTTATCATAGCACTTAAAACAGTACTCTGTACTCGGTAGGCATACACTAAATTCTGCTGCAAAACCATTGGGGGCCTGAAGGTTTTAAATTGCTTTTTGATTAAGGGTGTCCTTCTTTTTGACTCCCACCATGTCATCACAGACTTGTGGGGGGATAATATTCATTAGAGTGCTGAATGGGAAGTGGTTTCATGAAAACCCATTTGAATTGTAAGATTCACTTTTATGTCTTTGGCTCAACTCTTCATGGATACAGCTCATCTGAATTAGATGTGTCTGAAAATTCAATTTCCCCAAATGGAAACATCTGGATGCTTTTTTCTTCCTTTAATCCTTTGTCCTGGTGACTCTGCCAGACAGTCCATATCCTTTGTTGGTTTGGCAGGAAATATATAAGGGCATAGTTAGAAGTGGGGGTGACTGGTACAAATATTTTCTTGTCTGCTTTTTCAGTCTATGTGGTCACTTTCCTCCTCTAGATATTAGAATCACAGATTTTTATCAAAGTTAAGACTTAGAAGAAAAGTTAATATAGCTTCATTTTTTATGGCAAAAAGAATTTAGATTGAGACAAAATAAAAGGGGCTGCTCAGATACATATATAATAATGGCCGAGCTGTATTAGGGCACTTTTTTTTTTGCCCTAATTCCCAACCTGGAGCACTTTTCACTATGCCAAGTGCTAGTTCCCACCTGAATATTAGCTATTGCCTCATTTCAATATGTGCAGCTATTGCCTCATTTCAATTATGTACTGGGCTGATTTTTAACTATAGAAAAAAAAATTTATTTAAAATAAATTTGAGGGTCACCAGGGTGGCTCAGTCAGTTAAGCATCTGCTTCAGCTCAGATCATGATCCCAGGGTCATGGGGTCAAACCCGGCATTGGGTTCCCTGATGGGCAGAGAGTCTACTTCTCTTTCTTTCCCTCTGCTCCTCCTCCCCGCAACGCACATGTGCTCTCTCTTTTCTCCCAAATAAATAAATAAAATCTTTAAACAAGTAAAATGAAATAAATTTGAATGTTATGAGACACAAGAAATATAAAACAAAATTCCCTGATATCTTTGGTAAATGCTGAGGGAAAACATTAACTTACTTCTTGGAAGATTTCAGTCAAACTCAAACAGACATATTTGTGTGTGAAACAGAACCAGAAAAAATAAGATCTAACAGAGGAGATCATGGCCCTGATCATGAACCACCATGTACATTTTATCTCTCCCCAGAATTCTTTTCATAGAAAAAGAAAAGTTCTGGGAACAAAGAATGAAGGAGAAGTAGACATACATTTGACCTGTGATTTTAGTTTTTACTTAGGAAAAGCAGAGAATGAGATCTTAGTATAATCATATCTGTGGGGGATAGAGACAGCCCATTTAGATAAGATGAATATCTAGTTTTCTAAACTGAACAGAGTGGTTTTGATTCTTTGGGCAAGCTGTGACCTCATGCAGTGGAGAGGCTACAAAATACTACTGACCAAGACAGGCAGTTTTTATATAAGCTATAATATGTCTGAAAATATTAAAAAGATATTTAAAAGTCTATTTAATCCTATCTTAGACATAAATTCTTATCTTTCCTTCTACCCAAAACTGTTCAAATTGACATTTCACAAATGATAAAAATATGTGAAAGTACATTTGGTGCAAGTATAGTTTTTTTTAAAAAATCTTTACTGAATTGGCTATTCTTAGGTGTAAGTTGATCTTCCTCCCATCTCTACTTGCCTTAAGGCTAAGATATGATGCTGGGGTTGTGAAGGAGAATCATCTAATATAAAGAGAATATAACTTAGAGTGAAATAAAAGCTCCTTCCATCCAGTCAGAGAGTGAGGGCAGGGAGAGTAATTTGGAGTGTGGAGTTGGGGAGGTAGTAGAAGAAAGGAGAGGCAAGAAATGGTGGGACACATAAGTCCAGGGGTCCCTTCTCCAGTGTTTGACTTGGAGAATGGAGGAGAAGGAATAATAGATAAGATTGGAGGGGGGGAGGGCAGGGGCAGGGATCCTGAAAGCAGAGTTGCATCTGTTCAGCTCCCCACTTGTTTCCCTGGAAAGAATCCACCAAGTGGGGTGTTTTATGCCAGCATGGGGCAGGCCTAACAGCAGCCAAAGGAAAGAGCCACCTCCCTTGCTCTCAGATGGATAACCCAAAATATTTCATATTCTTCCATAGAGGAAGGATGGCAAATGGATGAGTTGAGATCTAGAAAGCCTGCCATGAGGACCATCGGTAAGAGCAGAAGGGACCCTGCGCAGAGCTTGCAGAGTCAACTTCCCAGACCCAGGAATTAGTTGGAGCATATGGAAGATGCTCAGCAAGGGCTTCATGGATAATCTAGGTGGGGCCAACATAGCATAGAAGCACCACTTGGTTCTACGCAAACTGGGAAGTAAGAAGAAAAGAACACATATGTGTTCATAAGCCACAGATTGCATAATGAACACTTGAAGGACACGCAACAATATTTTTATCTGGCAACAGAGTGATTTAATTTTGTAACCACTCAACAGAATTATTCAGTATTTGGTAACATGAGTTTAGGGTCTTAGAAAAAAATGAAGATAGGCTAGATGTCCTAGCTGTTGCAAGGTTACAAGGCCACCATGTACTGGTAATTTACACACATTTCAGGCACATGATGCTTAGAATCTACTGACAGTTTAAGAAGGAAATATCAAGTGCAGTTCATACACTGTGACAGAGAACATCACAATTTCTCAGTATTACTTGAAATTCCTGTTGGTATTCAGCAATGAATTGAGAGTTTCTAGAGAAGTGTACAGATTTTTATTTCCAAACAAAGATTTTTATTTCTAAGTTGTTTTCAGTGCTATACATGTTTATTCATCTTGGAGACATTTCAGTTAGTGTGTCAATGAAACAACATACATAAGGGTTGGGTTGTCAAAATACTGGAGAGGAAAAACTGTATATATAGACTGATTACCATCCAAGAGTTTTAATGAAAAGATAACTGAGGAGTTGTAGTCCAACCAGTGCTGTCCACTATGTAATTGTAAATTTTTTACTTACCACATTTAAAAAGTAAAAAGAAACAAGTGAAATTAATCTCAACAATATATTTTATTAAACCCAATGTATCCAAATACATATCAATTCAGCATATAGTAATCAGTGTAAAAATTGCCAATGAGGTATTTCGCATTCTTTTTCTTATAATAAGTCTTCAGAATCCATTGTGTATTTTACACTTACAGTATATCTCAGTATGGATGCTAAATTTTCAGTGAAATGTAGTCCTGCCAAAATAATACACTTGTGTGTAATTGAAAAATGTTACACTGCTTCTATTTTTAAAATTAAAATACTTAAAATTTTTAAATAACTAAATTTTCAGTTCAGTTTTAATCACATTTGCCACATTTCAAATGTTAATAGCTACAAGTGGCTAGTGGGTACCCTATTAGGAGGTATGTCCAAGCTGACATTTAGCACAGGTACACAATTGATGTATATTGAATGAATGATTACATAACTTGCCTGAATTCCACAGATTATTGATTGCTTTTCATATTTTTTTGCTGAACAATTTTTTTTAAGATTTTATTTTTTTATTTTACAGAGAGATCACAAGTAGGCAGAAAGGCAGGCAGAGAGAGAGGAGGTAGCAGGCTCCCTGCTCAGCAGAGAGCCCCATGCTGGCCTTGATCCCAGGACCCTGAGATTATGACCTGAGCAGAAGGCAGAGGCTTTAACCCACTGAGCCACCCAGGCGCCCAATTATTTAAGACCAGTTGGATATGGGAGAGGGAAAGAGGGGGAAACCAAGAGTTTGGGAGGAAGCCATAAAGAGAATTAAGGTTCTGTTGATAGAAGAAGGGATATTGAGAAGGCCGACTTGATTCAAGAGGGAAGGTAAGGAATGTCTGAGCTCTGAAAATGTCCCTTCCACAAGGAATAAAACTCTCAGTGATAATCACTAGCACCTACAGAATTTGCCATCAGAACTGCTCGTATCTCATGGCCCACACTGTCCTGTGGCTACCAGTATCCTGGCCTATCTGTTTTGGAATCAAAGTCAACCTGTGCTAGGTGGTTCTGCTGGTCTGAGCCATTATCAGGATGTTAGTGTAGACTTCACAGCCACCTTTTCTCATAGCTACTCTGAACCATGAATTTCACCTTCTGCCCACTCTTCTCTTACTAGTGCCCTCCTGATACCTTTGAGCATCAGCTTCTGCCTTTGACCTTTTTCCAGCCTTCCTCTGAGTCCTGTAATGCCCATCCCAGTCCATCTACTTGGCCTCCAATTCATGCCTCTGTCACCAGTTTACCTCAATACTCAGCATCTGTGGTAGGCAGCTTCTTAAGATGGCCCCCAATGATCTCCACCTCCCGATATTAATACCGTGTGTAATCCCCTCTCTTAAGTGTCAGCTGGACTTATGACTCATTCTAACTAACAGAATACAGCTGAAGTGATGGGATATAATTTCTGATATTAGGTAGCAAAAATTCTTTGGCTTCTAGCTTAGGCCCTCTTTCTTACTCTTTTACTCACTTGTTCTAAAGAAAGCTAGCTTCATTGTGGCAAGATGTCCTATAAAGAGGCCCACATGGCAAAGAACTGGGGATCCCAACAATCTGTGAGGATCAGAGGTCTGCCAACAACTACATGAGTGAACTTAGAAGCAGAACATTTTCCAGTCAAGCCTTCACCTGAGACTTGAGCTACGGGCAACACTTTGCAGCTCTGTAAGATGCCTTGAGGCATGTAGCTAAGCTGCATTCTAACCCACAGAAATGGTTTTTAAACTGCTAAGTTTTGGGATGATTTGTCAAGCATAAATAGATATCTAAAACAGCATGGAACCCTAACTTAGGTTATAGAAAACTCTTGTTAACCATCCTATCTATGATGAGTTTTAAGTGATTACAAGATATTCAAACTAGAATGTCTACAAGATACTTGATAATAATAGGCCTGGGATAAAGAAGATATGGTCCTATATATAATGGAATATTATGCCTCCATCAAAAAGGATAAATACCCAACTTTTGTATCAACATGGACAGAACTGGAGGAGATTCTGCTGAATGAAATAAGTCAAACAGAGAAAGTCAATTATCATTTGGTTTCACTTACTTGTGGCGCATAAGGAATAACATGGAGGATATTAGGAGAAGGAAAGGTAAAGTGAATTGGCAGAAATCAGAGGAGGAGACAAACCATGAGAGACTGTGGATTCTGAGAAACAAACCAAGGGTTTTGGAGAGGAGTGGGGTGAGGGGATGGGTGAGCCTGGTGGTGGGTATTAAGGAGGGCACAGATTGCATGGAGCATTGGGTGTGGGGTATAAACAATGAATCTTGGAACACTGAAAAAATAAAATAAATTAAAATAAATAATAATAATACTAGGCCTGGGGAAGGGAGAATGATAAATCCTCAGCATCAAGTCTATAAAGGAAATCATCATAATATGTCAACCATCTTTGAAGACACATATTATAAATAAGAAGCATTTGTCAGATGGATAACAGGAATAATTTCTTTTCTTATAAGTCTCACTTAGCAGAAAGTAGGGACCTCAGGAAAAATATTTTGGGGAAATATCCAAATGTACCCGTGGCCTTAACCTCTTTTATTTAACCAAGACTCAAGTCAGAATCCCCAGGAACAAGGTCCAATCATGTACATTTTTCTAAGTCTCGAGAGGATGGAACTTAAAAACACATTAATCTCTCACATAATTCCATACAGGCGAGGTTTATTAGAGATTGAATACAACCAAGTGTTCTAGAAAGCCCCCACTTATAGCATAACCATCTCACCAACAAGCCAATGTCAATGGCAGAGAACTGAACCACAAAAGCTGATAGAGTAATTCACCTTCTTTTGTATTAAAAGTATCTTCTGCCAATGATCAGTGACTTACAAACACAAAGTTCTTTCAGTATCTCAACTGGTATCCCACTGCAGCAATCAGAAACTTGAAATTTCATTGTGACAAAATTGAAAATTTGCAAACTATTTCTAGATGCCTAATAGAAATTAGAGAGATTATTTGTTTATCTAGGATAAGGTTACAACTAGCCAAAAAGTCAAGTGTCTTTGGTCAGAAATTATATCATATTATTATTGGCAATGGTCATTAGTTTTTAGCCTATGATTATTATCATTAGCATATGTTAATTAGTAGAAGGATGGACAGTTTATAACACAACTAGCTGTATCAGAACCAGTATTGATTTTGTGGTTGTTCTTGGACCTAATACAAAGTGATAGCCAAGTTAAAGTGAATCACTTGAGTATCCTTAGAGACTTCTGAATTTTATTACTAGCAATAAGCAAAGTAAAAACATTGAGAGTATTAGACCCAGACAGTCCTGTGCTCTACCAGCTTCATAGTTACGGAACTTGTTAACCTCAAATTTTTCATCTGTCATATGGAGGTAATGCTGACTACTGGGAAATGAAATGAGAAAATGTGCAGTCAAATGTAAAGAGCACAAAGCTTGGCACATAGTAGTTCAACAATCGTCATTATATCTTTACTGCTTCTTAGCCACGCAACCAGGATAAACATTTGTACAGTAGCATGATATTACAAATCTTGATGGACATAGATCACCAGTTAAATCTTAGATCATTATTGAAACAAGTATACATACTTAGAATGTGCATTGATTTCTAAATATAGAGTCCATAGGGAAAAAGTCATATAAAGGGTCTGTGATGATTTTAAAACTTGGGAATAACTGATTTAACCTAAATATGTCCTGGTATCCTTTAATCCTTCTCAATGTCTTTTCTGGTAGAACTGAAATAAAGCAGTTTATTACCTTTTATATTCATCATCCATGTCCTTCATGTTTGTGTATATGTGCATATATAAATATAACCCACACGGGACCATTACAAATGTTCTTCTGTACAGCTTGCTTTTTACTTATAATAATAAATTGCAGACACATTTCCAAGTTAGTGCATTAGTTGTAACTCAATCTTTTTAATATCCTAACATTTCTTTAACCAGTCTCCTACTGAGGCATATTTAGGTGTTTCAAAATTAAGAGTTATTACAAATAACCCTTACCTGTGAATCTCTGTACATATATATTTATACATTTGGGTTTTTCTGTAAGGTTACATAAATTATGAATGCATTTGACTGGCAGTGACAACAACAAAAAAATACCCTGCCAAGAGTGATTTTTAAAATGAGTTTTCTCCATAATAAGATATTGAAAGGCAAGCAGTTGCTAGCATTATTCTTTTAACCCTCCTACTCTTCCATCCATTTCTGTACACCAGCATTCCAGGAAGAGGAAGTAGCAGGGACCAAAAGCTATCTCCTGGAAGGGGAGTATCCCAGCAGACTTTCTCTAATGAGTCTTTGCTCAGAAGTGAGTTGCATGTCCATCCCTAGACCAATCATAGGTGAAGGGGACCAGCCATGATACATTTCCTGGGTCTGGGGACTAATGCCCATCATCTCCGAGCTCATCAATAGATTTAACCTCTTGGAAAATTAGAAGTCTTAAGGAAAAACTTTTAGGAAAGAAAGGGGGAATGGAAAGTAGCTATTGTGTAGGCCATGAACAAAATGTTCCACAAAAATATATTCTAAAGGAAAATGCTGAGCAAAAGGATATATGGTACCACCCTTAAAATTTTGATACAAATTGCTAAATTACCTTTCAAAAATATTATGTCAGATAAAAACTCCATTAACATGTATGAAATGGCTGGTTTGCCCCTGATCAACAACCCTAGTCTTCTAAATTTTTCTAGATCTTTGCTAATCTAATAGGCAGAAAGCAAACAAGATAGACAGATGATAGATAGATAGATAGATAGATAGATAGATAGATAGATAGATAGATAGATAGATGATAGAAGACAGATAGATAGATTTCCAATAGTTTATTTTGTACATATTATTAATGAAGTTGAGCATTTCTTAAAGCATTTATTGACCATTTGAATTTCTTTTTCTATGAGTTGCCTGTGTAATAAATACTCTACTTTTCTATTGGGTTGTTTCTTTTTGCTTTAATCTCTTTAATATACTAAGAACATTAACCCATTTTACCGATAAATTTCCCAGTTTATATCTTGACTTTCACCTTTATTTATGGCTTCCTTTTCCATTCATATGCTTTTGTGTTAAGTCAAATTTATTCATCCTTCCTTTTATATTTTAAGTCTTAACAACATGTTCCTCCACCCTCACCACCAACCTAAAACTCCACAGGCCAAAACTTGGCACTGCAATGGGATAAAATGCCACTCCCATCAGCATTAAAGAAAGAGGTTCTAGAGATATATATAGAAAGAGAAAACTTATTTGTCCTATCACTAAAAGTAATATTTAAAGCAGAGTCAACTAAAGTCTCTCTCAAGAAGAGAGTCCAATGAAAGAAACAAAAATGGTCCTGCTTGATGGGGAAAGAAAAAAGAATTAGGGCCACTCTTATGTTCTAACTGAAAGGTGGACAAAGATTAAGTTTTAAGCTATTCCAAAGCTCCATGTCTAGAATCAAATGATGTAATCATTTGATTCCCATGAAGAGTGACCTAACATTTGATTTCTACTAACTGCATTTTAGTGTATGTGTCTTTGTGTGTACTTTTGTTTTGCTTGACTTTGGATTTTATATAAATGGAGTCACATTGTTTATACTCTTCTGTGACTTGCTTTTTATTCTTATCATTATGTTTTGATTTTTATCCGTATTGTTGGAATAGGAAGAGTTTGTTGTTCATTTTCCCTTCTGTAAAGTATGCTTTTATAAAAAGACACTGCAATGTATTTACTCTTTTCTCTGCTCATAGGCATTTGGATTTATTTTCTTTTGTTTTCTTTTTCTTATTAAAATTAAGGCTGAACATTCCTGCATATCTATACTAATGAACATACTCAAGATTTTCTCTGGATGCAGGCACATGAGAGTAGAATTGCTATAGAGTTTGCATATTGAATTTGTCCAGGTAGTATTAGATGTTTTCCAAAGTGGTTTTGCTAATTTACATGGCCACCAATAATGTATTTATATTCACATCATTCCACATCCTTTCCAAAATATAGTATTGAGTATGTTTGCCATTAAGTGATGTGAAATCGTGTCTCTTTTAACCTAATTTGTGCTTCCTCTTTTTTAAAAACTACCTCGTCATTGTCTTTTGACGTTTTTCATTTTTTTGTTGTGTTATCATTGAAATTGTTCTGATTTGTAGAAATTCTTTATCTATTCTGAATATTAATTCTTTTTTGTCGTGTTACCAAAAAAAAAAAAAAGGGTAATTCTCTCAATTCATAGCTTGTCTTTTCAATATTTCCATAGTGCCTTTGAGAAAAAGAAGTGTTTCATTTTCTGCTGGTCAAATTTATAACCTTTGACTCCAAAAAATGACTTAAAATTTTGAGACATACTAAGGAAATTCTTCCCTATTCTGAGATCATAACATTTTTCCCTTATATTTTAAGTTTTTGCCTTTTACATTTGAGAACTTTATTCATTTAAAATTGATATTTTTTTTGTACAGAGCAAGAAGTATAAACCCATTGTAACTTTATTCCACATGAATAACATTGGTCTGGCAGTAGAGTTACCAGATTTAGCAAATAAAAAAATATATACAGATAACTGGTTTAATTTGAATTTCAGATAAAAATGAATAATATTTTAGTATAAGTTTGTCCCATGCAATATTTTGGACACATTAAAATGTTGTTGTTTATCTGAAAATGAAATTTAACTGCCCATGCTGTCCTCCATCTGGCTATTTTACTTGGTACCATTTAATGAATTATCCATTCTTTATCTGTTGATCTGCAGTTGCATTTCTGTCTTTTGTCAGATTTGTGTATCTGTTTGGATGCTTCTGTATTTTGTATTCTGTTCCAGTGTCTCTATATTTCTTAATATAGTAGCTTTATAATAAGATTTTCTATGACTGCTCAAGTCCCCAATCTGATTCTTCTTCAGAATTATTGACTAGTACCTTCAGACCTATGTTAGATAATTTTAGTAAAATTAGATGTTTTTGCCTTGTTTCTTACTTTATTGGGAGTGCATCTAGTGATTTCTTATTAGTCATATGGCAAGCAGTCTTCTTGCTTGAGATATAGAAATATATATCAGGCAAAGGAAATGTCCATCTAGTCCTATTTAATTTTGAAAATCAAGAATGAACATAAGGATTATTGAATTCACTTTTAGCATCTTTGGAGATATTGTAAGAATTTTCCATTCCATCAGTAGACATTATCTATATAATGAATTAGTTGAATTTTTTATATTTAAATTGATCAAAGTACTTTATTTTTTAACTATGTTCTTGAATTTTACTTATATATTTAGGATTTTTTTTTACTTTAAATTTATTTTATTTTTTCAGTGTTCCAGGATTCATTGTCCATGCCCCATACCCAGTGTTCCATGCAGTAGGTACCCTCAGTACCCACCACCAGACTCTTCCATCCCCCCACCCCCGCCCTCCAAGTCCCTCAGTTTTTTTCTGTGTCCAAAGTCTGTCATGTTTCATTTCTCTCCCTGAATTACCCTACTTCCCATTTACTTTCCTTATCCTACTGTCTTCTATATTACCCCTGTGAACCACAAGTAAGTGAAACCATATGATACTTGACTTTTTCTACTTGGCTTATTTCACTCAGCGTAATCTCTTCCAATCCAGTCCATGTTGCTACAAAATTGAATATTCATCCTTTCTGATGGAGGCGTAGTATTCCATTGTATATATGTACCACATCTTCTTTATCAATTCATCTGTTGAAGGGCACCTTGGCTCTTTCCGTAGTTTGGTGATTGTGGCCATTGCTGCTATGAACATGGGGTACATATGACCCTTTTTTTCACTACATCTGTATCTTTGGGGTAAATGCCCAGTAGTGCAATTGCAGGGTCATAGGGTAGATCTATTTTTAATTTTTTAATCAATCTCCACACTGTTTTCCAAAGCGGCTGCCCCAACTTGCATTCCCACCAACAGTGTAAGAGAGTTTCCCTTTCTCTGCAGCCTCTCCAACACTTGTTTCCTGACTTGTTAATTTTGGCCATTCTGAATGGTGTAAAGTGGTATCTCAGTGTGGTTTTGATTTGAATTTCCCTGATAGCTAGTGACGATGAACATTTTTTCATGTGTCTGTTAGCCATTTGTGTATCTTCTATGGAGAAGTACCTCTTCGTGTCTCTTGCCCATTTTTTGATGTGTTCATCTTCTTTTTGGATGTTGAGTTTGAGTAGTTCTTTATAGATCTTGGATATCAGCCCTTTGTCTGTAGTGTCATTTGCAAATATCCTCTCCCATTCTGTGGGTTGCCTCCTTGTTTTGTTGACTGTTTCCTTTGCTGTATAGAAGCTTTTTATTTTGATAAAGTCCCAAAAGTTCATTTTCGCTTGTGTCTCCTTTGCCTTTGGAGACGTGTCTTGAAAGAAGTTGCTGTGGCCGATGTCAAAGAGGTTACTGCCTATGTTCTCTTCCAGGATTTTGATGCCTGCCTCATGTTGACATCTTTCATCCATTTCGAGTTTGCCTTTGTGTGTGGTGTAAGAGAATAGTCTAGTTTCATTCTTCTATATGTAGCTGTCCGATTTTCCCAGCACCATTTATTGAAGAGACTGTCTTTTTTCCACTGGATATTTTTTCCTGCTTTGTCAAAGATGATTTGCCCATAGATTTGTGGGTCCATATCTGGACTCTCTACTCTGTTCCATTGGTCTATTTCTCTGTTTTTGTGCCAGTACCATGCTGTCTTGGTAATCACCGCTTTGTAATAAAGCCTGAAGTCAGGTAATGAGATGCCCCCAGCTTTGTTTTTCTTCTTCAGCAATTCCTTAGCGATTCGGGGTCTTTTTTGGTTCCATATAAATTTTAGGATTGTTTGTTCCAATGCTTTGAATAATGTTGGTGGAATTTTGATCGGAATGACATTGAAAGTATGGATTGCTCTGGGATTTATAGACATTTTAACAATGTTTACTCTTCTGATCCATGAGCATGGAATGCTCTTCCATCTTTTTGTGTCTTCAGTTTCTTTCATGAGTGTCCTGTGGTTCCTCGAGTATAGATCCTTGACTTCTTTGGTTAGTTTTATTCCTAAGTATCTTATGGTTTTTGGTGGTATAGTAAATGGTATCGATTCTCCGATTTCCCTTTCTATATTTTCATTGTTAGTGTATAAGAACGTAACTGATTTCTGTGCATTGATTTTGTATCCTGCCACATTACCAAATTGTTTTATGAGTTCTAGTAGTTTGGGGGTAGAGTCTTTTGGGTTTTCCACATAGAGTATCATGTCATCTGCAAAGAGAGAGAGTTTGACTTCTTCTTTGCCAAGCGGAATACCTTTTATTTCTTTCTGTTGTCTGATTGCTGTTGCTAGGACTTCTAACACTATGTTGAACAGTAGTGGTGAGAGTGGGCATCTTTGTCTTGTTCCTGATCTCAGAGGGAAGGCTGTCAGTTTTTCCCCGTTGAGAATGATATTCGCTGTGGGTTTTTCGTAGATAGATTTTATGAGGTTGAGAAATGTTCCCTCTATCCCTATACTTTGAAGAGTTTTGATCAGGAACGGATGTTGTATTTTGTCAAATGCCTTTTCTGCATCAATGGAGAGTACCATGTGGTTCTTCTCTTATTGATTTGTTCTATCACGTTGATTGATTTGCGAGTGTTGAACCACCCTTGCATCCCTGGGATAAATCCCACCTGGTCATGTTGGATATTCTTTTTAATGTATTGTTGGATCCTATTAGCAAGGATCTTGTTGAGAATCTTGGCATCCATATTCATCAGATATATTGGTCTAAAGTTCTCCTTTTTGATGGGGTCTTTGGTTTGGGGATTAGAGTAATTCTGGCTTCATAGAAAGAGTCTGGAAGTTTCCTTCTGTTTCTGTTTTTTGAAAGAGCTGCAGGAGAATAGGTGTTATTTCTTCTTTGAATGTTTGGTAGAATTCCCCAGGGAATCCGTCTGGGCCTGGACTCTTGTTTTTGGGGGGGGGGGGTTTGATCACTGCTTCGATCTCGTTACTAAATATAGGTCTATTCAAATTGTCAATGTCTTCCTGTTTCAGTCTTGGGAGTTTATAGGTTTCTAGGAATGTATCCGTATCTTCTAGGTTGTTAAACTTACTGGCATATAATTGTTGATAGTAATTTCTGATGATATTTTCTATTTCCTTGGTGTTAGTCGTGATCTCTCCCCTTTCATTCATAATTTTATTAATTTGGGTCCTCTCCCTTTTCTTTTGGATTAGTTTGGCCAATGGTTTATCAATCTTATTGATTCTTTCAAAGAACCAGCTTCTAGGTTCATTAATGTGTTCTACTGTATCTCTAGTTTCTGATTCATTCATCTCTGCTCTAATATTAATTATTTCCTGTCTTGTGTGGGGGGTTGGTTTAATTTTTTGTTGATTCTCCAGTTCTTTAAGGTGTAATGAGAGTTGGTGTATTTGGGATTTTTCTTTTTTTTTTTTTTTTGAGTGAGGCTTGGATAGCTATGTATTTCCCCCTTAGGACTGCCTTTGCTGTATCTCATAGGTTCTGGATCGATGTATCTTCATTCTCATTGGTTTCCATGAAGTGTTTCAGTTCTTCTTTGATTTCCTGGTTGATCCACAGATTCTTGAGCAGGATTGTCTTTAGCTTCCAAGTGTTGATTTTCTTCTGAACTTTTTATTGTGGTTGAGTTCCAGTTTCAAGGCATTGTGGTCAGAGAATATGCAGGGAATAATCTCAGTCTTCTGGTATCGGTTGAGCCTTGATATGTGACCTAGTATGTGGTCTATTCTGGAGAAAGTTCCATATGCACTCGAGAAGAATGAGTATTCGGCTGTTTTAGTGTGGAATGTTCTGAATATATCTATGAGATCCATCTGGTCTAATGTGTCATTCAAGGCTCTTGTTTCTTTGTTGATTTTCTGTTTAGATGATCTGTCCATTGCTGAGAGTAGTGTGTTAAGATCTCCTACAATTAACGTATTTGTATCAATATGACTCTTTATTTTCCTTAACACTTGCCTTATGTAGTTGGCTGCTCCCATATTGGGGGCATAAATATTTACAATTGTTAGATCTTCTTGGTGTATAGACCCTTTGAGAATGATGTAGTGCCATTATGTGTCTCTGACTACAGTCTTTAGATTAAAATCCAATTTGTCTGACATGAGATTGCTACGCCGGCTTTCTTTTGGGGTCCCTTGGCATGTAAGATAGTCCTTCATCCCCTCACTTTCAGTCTGGAAGTGTCTTTAGATTCAAAATGTGTCTCTTGTAAGCATCATATGGATGGGTCCTGTCGTTTTATCCAGTCTGCAACCCTGTGCCTTTTTATTGGAGCATTTAGGCCATTCACATTGAGAGTGATTATTGATAGATACGTTTGTATTGAAATCATGTTGCCTGTGAAGTTCATGTTTCTATAGGTTACCTCTGTAAATTTCTGTTCTGTGTCACTCTTGTGTTCATTTCTCTTTTATAGAACCCCTCTTAGTATTTCTTGTAGTGCTGGCTTGGTCGTTGCATAATCTTTTAGACTTTGGCGGTCCTGGAAGCTCTTTATTTCTCCTTCCATTCTGAAAGTCAACCTTGCTGGGTACATTATCCTTGGTTGCATATTTTTTTCATGTAATTTCCTGAATATGTTTTGCCAGCTCTTTCTGGCTTGCCAGGTTTCTGTGGAAAGGTCTGACATTATTCTGATGGTCCTCCCTCTGTAGGTAAGGGATCGCTTCCCCCTAGCTGCCCTTAAGACATATTCTTTGGTTTTTATGATTCACAAATTTCACAATTATGTGCCTGGAGTTTTTTCTGACCTCGTTGATCTTGCGGGGTATCCTCTCTGCCTCTAGGACATGAACATTAGTTTCATTCCCCAGATTAGGGAAATTTTCATCCATGATTTGTTCAACTATATCTTCTAGGCTTCTCTCTCTCTCAACTCCTTTGGGGATTCCAATAATTCTGATATTGGAGCGTTTCATGGCATCATTTATTTCCCTTATTCTGTTTTCATGGGATTTTAGCTGTTTTTTCTAAGACTTCTCTTGCTCCTCCTTCTTAATCCATCTGTCTTCTAAATCACTGATACAATTTTCAGCTTCACTTACTCTAGCCTTTAGCATATTTAAATTAGATTGCATCTCACATAAAGCCTTTCTAACCTCAGCTTTCACTGCTGTTATTAGGGCTTCCATTTTGAGACCTATGTTCTTTTCCAACTTAGCCATTGCTTGGACGATTGCTGCCCTGAATTCCATTTCTGTCATATTGTTATGTTCATTTCCAGTAATTCTGTGGCCAGGGTTGCAGTCTCAGGGTTCTTCTTCTGTTGGTTGTTCCTCCTCTGAGTCATTGTGGTGAGGAGTGCTTGAGGGGGTGTATATATCAGCCACCATCCAGGTGAATTGGTTGCTGGAAGGTTTTGGAGCAATCAGAATTCACCACCAAAAAGGAAGAAGAAAGAAAAAAGAGAAGGGGAGAAAGGAAGCAAGAAAATTAAACCCTGCCAGAGTGGGGCCCAGTGGTAGGATTTATATGGTACAAAACTACTACAGGGTAAAGAAAAAGGCCATCAAGAGTAAATTAAGAGATAAAAAATCTAAGTCCAACCTGGATGGCCCCCAAGACCAGTTATTATATAATATAAAGGCAAAAACAATTACACAGAAACACTGACAGACTAGAGTGGGAAGGTGAGGGAAGACACTCCTTATGGGCAGGGAAAGTATTTCAGATCCTCCTGTGTTTGTCTTGTTATTATTGTTGGAGGAGCCCACTTTCTAAAGATACAGGGAGGTTAGAACTGGTTGCATATAGGGGTAGTATTGAATAAGGATGTAGGATTACCTTGAAGCTTATATCTATATGTATATTTAAAAGAAAAAATAAAGGAAAGAAGAGAGAAGAAAGGGAAAAAAACAGATAAAACAAACAAACGAGAGGCAACAACAACAACAGAAAACACAGGTATGTGTTTGAAAAAATTTCAAGGTAAAAAAATTATTATGGAGTGTTGTATTAAGTATCACATTGTGATAAAAAGTGGGTTAAAAATTAAAAGAACAAAAACCGTGAGAATGAATTTTTAAGTTTAAAGTGGAAACTTTAAAAGTAAAAATAGAAAAAAGTTTAAAAAGTAAATAAGGTGAAAAACTGTATCAATAAAGCGTACAGCTTTTGGGGCAGTACCAGGAGTTTAATAAATTGCCCCCCCCCATGTTGGGGTTTTAGAGTTTGGGTGTTGTCCTCTTGTGCTTCTGGCTTGCCTTCTGGGGGCGGGGCCTGCCACGCTGTTTTTCAGTCCCTTCTACCTGGGCTGCGTCTCTCCACCCCCTTCATAGGGACTGGAGTCTATTGTAACCAAGTTGTCAGGGTTCAGTTCTCTAAAGGGTTTTTTCTTTCACGGCCTTTTGCAGCTGCTGAGGAAGTCAGGTCGGAGCAAGATGTCTGTGCCCAGACCTCCTTCCCAGAGAGAGCCCCTAATTAGCAACCTTCTGGACAATGGGGGGGGGGGTGCCCACAGTCTCTCCCTGTATCCTCTCCCTTGGCCACCTGTCATAGCCGGGCCAGTGCAGATGCTGGTTTGATTCCTGTCCAAAGCTCCTGCTTGTCGTTTCACTCCCGCAACACGAAAACCGCAACTGATTTTGGGTCGTGTAACCTTGTCTATGCCCAGGGAGTCTGTGGTGCACCGCCACGCAAGAGGGACAGAGGTTCCGCAGCCCCGCACCTCCTGCGCAAGTCTGCAAAATCGCCTTCCCTGAGGGGTCCACGCCTGGTCCACGGGGTAGAGAGAAACAGCAGAGAAAAGCAGGGGAGGAAAGAAAGAAAAAAAAAAGGAAAAGGGGAAAAAAGTGGCAGAAAAATAGACTCCGCTCTGCTGGTTCATGCCGCACCGGGCGCACTTTCTCTCTGCGATCTGTATCCCCGTTTCCCCGGCTGCCCCTCAGGCACTCCGTTTCTGTTTGCTTTGAATCAGACCTTAATCTGCTGTTATTCCCCAAACACAGAGCACTTTCATGCTGGGGTATTGCTTTCCAATGGGTTGCCTCTGCGGGCTTCCTCCTCCGTGCCCCTTGTCTTTGGATATCCCTCCAATCACTCTCACTCTACTCTACCTCTTTGCAGATGCTCTTTTTCCCCCTCATGGTGAACCAGAAGTGTGAAATAATTACATTTCAGGCTGATTTCATGGGTGCTCACAGTGTTCCTGTAGTGTTTTTTGCAGGAATTGAGCTCACTTCAGGGGACTCCCCGAAATGTGGTCACTTGGCTTTCTGCCATCTTCCCTTCCTCATGACTACTTTCTTTATCTATTTAGGACTTTTTAAATGCTGCTTATAACAGACTATTTTATATTTTCTTTTTTGATAATGTCTGTATGTGTATATGAGTATATTCAAGTGAAGTTGAGTGGGAAGGGGGAAGAAGACCATAGCATGTGTAACTTAAACAAATTTGTAAGTAGTTGTAAGTAAAATTAGAGGGTGCCTGGGTGGCTCAGTAAGTTAAGTCTTCAACTGTTGGTTTCAGCTCATGTCATGATCTTGGGATCATGGGATCAACCCTCACCTTGCTCTGCACTCAGCAGGGAGTCTGCTTCTCTGCCTTTCTCTCCCTCACCCTCGCCCCTCCCTCCACTCACATGCTCTCTCTCACTCTCAGATAAATATCTCATAAAAAAAAGTAGAAGTAATCTCCCCCCCCCACACACAAACCATTTGCCTTCCCAGAATCGCAAACAAAGAAGCTATGTCCCAGAATGCTTAAGTGCTTGCCTGAGTTCACAGACCTGGTATCTCCTTGCTACCAATATCTAAAAATTGAAAGAGAATAGGTCCTTGAGGGAAAGCTAATGAGACTTTATTTAACTTAGAAAAAGGAGATGACTGGCCACTTCATTACAGTCTTCAGAATGATGAAGGAGCTTCAAATAAGCAATGACAAGCTGTCCTTTTCAATGGCCATTCTGGATAGGAGAAGTAAAATGGCTTTAATTAATTTAAAAGGGATTCAGGTCAGTAGTAAGAACTTCCTGAATGAATGAATTCCAACATAATGGAAAGTGCTGCCAAAGGAATTTGAGGAAGAGCTGTTTGTGAAGCTCATAAGGAAACTGCAAGCTGTTGATTTTCTCTGATGATTTCAGTACTTTGGGTTGAACCAGATAAAACTGTTGCTATTCAAAATATTTTTACCTATAAAAGCAGCAAATTTATTGTGCTAATACATGGAAGCAAGTTGGTAGGCTTAGCCCTAGAGGTTGTTTTGTCTTCATTTTAGCCTTTAATTTTATTCTATTTCTACAAAATGTATAAGATAGGAAATAACTTATTTAAGAAGGTCAGGATTTAAGTCTTACAAAAGATTCTTACCTAAGTTAAACACTTGGCATTTAAAAGCCAGGATTACCAATATTCTTACTTTGCCACCAATCATTCCAGAACTGATAAACTATGCTTTAAAATAAAATGTCATTATAATCCATATTTTGGATGCTGAGTATCCTTATGGTGCCAAGATATCCCATCTCAGTGAGATCTTTGGTAGTCAAGGATTTCAGGCCAGTGTGAGCTGTGATGATTAGAGGGTGCCTGGGTGGCTGATGGAATGTGGTATAAATGCTAGTCAAGTAGGCTCTCTCTCTCTCTCTCTCTCTCTCTCTCTCTCTCTCTCTCTTTCTTTCCTCGTTTTCGGGTCAAACACTCTCAGTTATACAGGAACTCTTTCCATGGCCAGTAACTTGGGCCATTTTGTATAAATGACTGCTGAGCTTTGATATTACTATATGTATTTTTCCAGCCCAGGGAAGTGGGAAGTGAGTTGTTCAACTCTGTTGTGATTTTTCCATGTAGCCATCCTCTGATCCAAAAAAAGTTAGGTTCTTGGGAACAGTGGAAATTCTTAAGAGAATTAGCTGGACAGGCTAAAGGAATGGGCTTTCCTCTGAAATGAAAATGTATAATTAACTATTTGCCTGGAATGTATACAAATGAAAAGTAACAAGAATAAACTCTCTGATAATGTTTCTCATCTTGATGGATATAACACACCTGAAGGGGTTAAAATCCTGTGTGACCCTGACATATGAGCCAGAAACCATTGCCATTTGCAATGACCCTGAAGTCCTCAGTAGTGGTACTATATTTCCCATAGGAATTCCCAAATACTCCCATCCATTCTGTTCTTAGGCTTTTGAGTGTCTTTACTACCCATTGTTTTAACCCTGTAATTTAGCATTTAGTCCTAGTAGGTGATATGTGTGTGCTTCTCAACTTCTCCCTTACTATGAGCTCTTTCATAAGCTCGGGGACCTTTATGAGTGAAGTTACCTTCGGCATAGAGAGTCTAATTCTCCATGCACTTCATTGTTTCATCTGTAAATGAGATTTGGAATTCCTTCTCATAGTGCTCATAGCACTTATAATACCTTGCACAAAGTAGGTACTTAAGGATTGTTTGATTTCTTTTTTGCCTTTTTGTATTCTGTATGATTTTCTAGCACTCGGCACACAAATACTGAACTCATCATGTACCCCTACACACACACCCCAAAACGTTCCAGACCTGTTCTCTCCATACAGCCACTCAAGCTAAAAACCTCAGCTTCAACCTTGACTCCCTTCTTCTCCCCATCTGCCATAACTGATGGGTCACCAAAGTCTGCCAGTGTTACTTTTTACCTTTACATTTCTTAAGTGTATCCACTCCAGGCCACCTTTGGTGTCATTACATCAACCAATTGCAGCCTGGTTTACAGAAGGTTGCAACCTCCTCCAAAATATCTACAGTTCTCTCTCTAAATTACAAAAAGGTTATGCTCCTCTTAAAACCATGCCTTCTCATGGCATGCAAGCTCCTGAAGTGTCCTGCAAGACCCTCGAAGATCTGTCTTTGGCCCTCTCTCCTCACTCATTTCCCATTTCTCCCTGTCTTATAGTTTATAATTCAACACAGCCGTTTATGGTGTACACACACACACACACACACACACACACACACACATATCCCCTTTCCTGCCTTTGCCCAAGTGCCCTCTCTACCTGGAGCCTTTACCACCTCACCCCCTTCTCTCCCTGCCTAGCTAACTCTGACTGGTTCTCTATGACTCAACTCAGACAAACTTTTCCTGAACTTCTCTCTGTTCTGCCTCAGCCTGGATTGATTATACCTCCTCAGTGGTCCAGAAATGCCCTGTGCTTATATCTGTCATTGTCATCCCTGAAACCTGACATCTCTTACCCTCATTTCTACTCCCACCCTGTCATCTAATGCTGTTAGTTCTACCTCCAAAACACATTTCTGATCAAGCCATGTCTGTCTCTCCCCATTGCTCATACCTCATTTGAGCATTCTTCATCTCCCACCTGACCTGCTGTGGTAGCCTCCTCCCTGGTCCTCCCAACTCTTTTGGTCTTTCCTCTACTGAGTAGCAGTCAGAAGGATCTTTTCAGTCATACTTACAGATCATGTAGGTCCTCTGTAGAGTCTTCACTGACTTTCCTGCGATGACAGTATGTGGCCTCCCAGGATCTCCATGCTCCAGCTTCAGCTCCCATTATTCTTACCCTCACTCTCTAAGCTCCTAGCCTAGGATTCTCAAACCAGACAAGGTCATTCCTTCCCCAGGACCTTTGGAACAAGCTACTCCCTTTGCCCAGATCATTCATTCCTTGAGTCTGTGTATCTAAGCCCTACTCATCCAAAAGCCTCAACTGAGATACCATTTTCTTAGGGAAACTTTTCATGTCCCTAGTGTCACTTAGATCCTCCTAATCTCAATCATAGTACCAGCTGTGCTCATTCATAAAAGTCATTCCAGCTCAGGACATGATCTCAGGGTTGTGGGATCAAGTCCTGTATGGTCGAGTCTGCCTCTCTCCCTGTCACTCTCCCCCTGCCCCTCCCCCAACTCACTCTTTGTCTAAAATAAATAAGTAAATCTGTTTTAAAAAAAATTTTTATGGGTACTGAGGGCACATATTGCATGGAGCACTGGGTGTGGGGCATCAACAATGAATCTTGTAACATTGAAAAAAAATAAATTAAATTTAAAAAAAAACTTTCAGTACTGGAAAAAAATTTTTTTAGGGGCTACTGAGTGGCTCAGTTGGTTAAGTGACTGCCTTCGGCTCAAGTCATGATCCTGGAGTCCCAGGATCAAGCCTCGCATCGGGCTCCCTGCTCAGCGAGAAGCCTGCTTCTCCCTCTCCCCCTCCCCCTGCTTGTGTTCCCTCTCTGGCTATGTTTCTCTCTGTCAAATAAATGAATAAAATCTTTTAAAAAATACCCCCCCCCAAAATTTTTAAAGGACTTTATTAATATTATTTTAGGTCAGTACCCACCTCTGTTATCCTAAAAGTCTTCTGCTGAAAGTCTATTATATTAAAGAAACTTTTCAAAAAAAAAGAAAGAAAGGAATTTATTTCCATATGTCTCCAATGAACTACTAAACTGTGGTGTCATAGATTTTAAAAGTGGCTCATTGTACATTTTTCAATTTTACTACTATAGTTCATCATTGTTTCAAACATATTTTTGAAGGACACCTTTGTGGTTCAGTTGGTTAAGCTTCTGCCTTCAGCTCAGATCATGATCTCAGGGTCCTGGGATTGAGTCCCTGATGGGGGGGAACACTCCAAAAATGCAAAAAAAAAAAAAAATCTGAATTCATTAGGAATCTGTTTACTGGTGTTTAAAGAATATTATGTAATGACACTGGTGAACATGAGTAAGCTCTTATTATCACAGATGGTAAGAAAATCTCTCTTCTCAGGCTCCTTGGTCAGTGGGGAGTCTGCTTCTCCCTCTGCCTGCTGTTCTCCTGCTTCTGTGCTCTCTCTCTCTTACAAATAAATAAATAAAATCTAAACAAACACATAAACAGAAAAAAAAACCCACATATTTTTGAAACTCCAAAATGGTATACTTTTTTTAAGTAATATCTACCTCCAACATGGGGCTTGAACTCACAACTCCATTATCAAGAGTGGCATGCTGTACCAACTGAACCAGCCAGGCACCCCTCCAGAATGGTGTACCTAAATCCAGATATAATTTCCCAAGAGCTGACCTAGGAATAAAATGTTAATATTGGGGAGGTGGGGGGAAATTTTCTTAGATCTTGTTACTTCGAAAAGGGAGAAAAATGATACTATACCAAGAAAAGAGTTTTAAAGCAATACACACAAGATATGCAAACAAAATAAAAAGCCACAACGATGATTAACTTCATTAAGTTATGTGTCTTTGAGCAGCTGGAGTCAGAGTCCCCTCTGGATACACTCATCTGGAACTGGAGTTGCCGTTAGCTTCCCAAAGAAGCGTCCAGTTGGTCCCTCTTCTTTCTACTCTCACAATTAGTAGTTACACAGTTACTCTTCTTGCCCTCTATCTGGGGAAATTTTTCTAATAGTTGCTTAAACTTTTAAACACTTCATTGCATTAGAAAAACCGAATTCCACTCAAAAACTGTTTCTTTTGTTTATCTGTGGTGTGCACATCTTTAAATTTTTTTTCAATAGAAATTGTCAGTTTCAAAGGCTCAAGAGTAAAGAAGATTATGCTTTATTATCTTTTTCAAACCCCTCTGTTCAACTGAAAATAGAAACATTTTGAAATAATAATATTTAAGATTTCAGAATAACTGCCTCCAGAGCAGGAGAGCTTCCCTTTCTAGTTTTTCCTAAGTCTTCATCCTTGATAAAAGAAATTAGTCTTGGCTAAGAAGGGTGTTATGGTCATATCCTGTAAACAAATATTTTAAAACACTGAAGTTACAATACTCAATATTATCAACTACTTGTTTTTTTAAGTAAAAAATTAAATCCATTTACTAATATCCTGTGCATGTAAGGCCAAAATTAATTTTCCACTGAGATTATGAGATGACTCATTTTATTATAATACACAGTTATCTTTTTGTTTTAGAATGCAAGAATGTCTATAATCATGTGAGCATGAATGATGAAAATTTGTTTTGTTATTTTAAAGGGTTTCTATCTTAGTTATATAAATTGGTAAGAAAAACAATAAGGTCCTCAAGAGATAAATGGATAAAGAACATGGAACAAACAATTTACAGATAATTTAGAATAGACCCAAATAATTTAGAATGTGCTAAAATTAGTTTGGAAAGTGTGGGTAATAAAGTGAAAAACTGGAAATATTCTAAATAAAAAAGTTAAAATGTAGGAAATGGGGCACCTGAGTGGCTCAGTAGAGAAAGCATCTGACTCTTGATTTCGGCTCAGGTCATGATCTCAGGGTAGGGAGATCAAGCCCTGCATCAGGTTCCAAGCTGTACATGGAGCCTACTTGGGATTCTCTCTCTCTCTCTTTCTGTCTCCCTCTCCCATTCATGCTCTCTCTCTAAAAATAAAATAAAATTAAAACATTTTTTTTAGGGACACCTGGGTGGCTTAGTTGGTTAAGCGACTGCCTTCAGCTCAGGTCATGATCCCAGAGATCGAGCCCCACATCGCGCTCCCTGCTCGGTGGGAAGCCTGCTTCTCCCTCTCTCACTCCCCCTTCTTGTGTTCCCTCTCTGGCTGTGTTTCTCTCTGTCAAATAAATAAAATCTTAAAAAAAATTTTTTTGTTTAAATGTGGAAAATGGCTGACATAGAATGGAATATTATACTGCCATTTAAAGTGTGTTTAGGACAAATTATTGATAATCTGGGAAAGGATTCTGTTAGGTGAAAAAAATAAAGTACAGTTGTATATAATTACATGCAATATGATTAACTTCATTGAGTTATGTGTCTCAAGACATAAAACATGAGAATAATTAATTATTATTCTGCTTTAAAAAGAAATGAAATCCTGGTACATGCCACAACATGGATGAATCTTAAAGATATTATAAATGAAATGAAATGAGCCAGTAACAAAATACTGTATAATCCTACTCATATGAGGTATTTAGAGTAGTCAAATTCATAGATAGAGAAAGTAGAATGGCAGTTGCGAGAAATGGGGGGAAAGGAATGAGGGGAAAAGGGGAATAAGTGTTTAATAAATGCAGACTTTCAGTTTGGGAAGATGAAAGTCTAAAGATGAATGATAATGATAATTGCAGAATAATAAGAATGTACTAATGCCACAGAACTACACATTTAAAAATGGTTTAAATGATAAATTGTATGTTATATATATTTTACCACCAAAAAAAAAAAAAGATGTACCAAGTTTCTCCATGACTTTTAACTAGTTTCTCCTACTTGTGAACATCCTACAAAACCATAGTACAATGATAAAAACTAAAGAAAGAACTTTAGTACAATACTATTAAGCACACTACAGATTTTATTTAGCTCTTATCAGTAGTGCCACTAATGTATTTTTCTGTTTCAAGATTTAAATCATTAAATATTTTTATAACAAAAAGTGTAAGTTCTTTATAAAAGAACTTACTATATAGTTTCTTTAAACTATAGCGCCTGTTATTATATTTTAAATATCTTCAAATTTATCAAAAAAAAGAAAATTTCAGGGATTTATCTGTTGTAGAAAACAAGTATGTCTTTTTTTTAAGATTTTATTTATTTATTTATTTGACAGAGAGAGAGATCACAAGTAGGCAGAGAGGCAGGCAGAGAGAGAGGAGGAAGAAGAGTCCTTGCTGAGCAGAGAGCCCGACGTGGGCCTCGATCCCAGGACCCTGAGATCATGACCTGAGCTGAAAGCAGAGGCTTTAACCCACTGAGCCACCCAGGAGCCTGTATGTCTTCTTTTGTACTATAGAATTATGGTTGATAGCTGAATAAAATCTTGGAGTACCATATCAGTCAAAATTAGGTTATAACTAGAATTCAAATAGTAAACAAAACTGGATTAAACAATATGGTTGTTTATTCCTCTGTTATATAGAAATCCATAGATGGATGGTCCAGAGATAATATGGGAGCTTCATGGTGTCAGGATGCATAGCCTCTTTTAATTTGTTGTTCTGCATATATGACTTCCATTCCCAGGATTATGATCCGTGACAGCTGCTGGAACGCCAACCATTTCCCCACATTCCAGGCAGTAAGAAGGAGGACAGAGGGCAGAAATATTTCCTCCTCACATTGGATATTAAGAATAATATCCAAAAGTTGTTTATTTATTTATATTTCAATGGCCAGAGCTGAATCAGGTGGCCACATAAAACCATAAGGGAGGTTGGGCCTTGTAATATGTATTTAGCGTGATATGCCCTCTCCAAAAGAAATTGAGCGCTCAATTACTAAGGAAGGTAGATGATGTAGGAAAAGATTCTAGAGGACAGGTAGTAATCTCTGCAACATGAAGCGTTTTCATTCAGGGTGTAGGCATAAACTAAAATCCGGAGAAAATGGGGAGCGAAAAATAATTATCTACCTTGATCACTGGCAAACATGTGTTTTCATTAAAGAGGAAAAGTTATGGCAAAATATGCTACCATCCCTAATCTGGTGGGTAGGAATGTCCTTGGAGTGCATAGGAACTGCTGAATTGAAATCAATGAAATCCCCCTATCAGCTTCTTCAACAAGAAGAAAGTTCAATTTGCACACCCAACTCAGTACCTTTATTTCAGAAATCTTCCTTCTCCCAACCTTCCACTACACTTAACTGGACCTTACCATTTCAGCCCTCCCCACCTCATAGGTCATTTGGAGGAAACAAATGGTCCCTCTTTACAAAAAGTGGAGCAAGTTTGGTTCCAAGAAATCAAATTTTCTAAAATAATTTGAATTCCCCTAGAAAACAAAATACAAAAGGACCATTAAATGTGTTATAACTATTAAAAGAGGTAGGCGGAAGTTCATGCTCTTTATCTGTATGAAGAATTTCTCTTCCTGACATTGAGTCATGTTCACTTTTCCCAAGAGGGAATAAAATGTTCCCTATAAAAGCACAACCTTTTTTTTCCTAGTGCTCTGGACCCATGCCAACATAACAGGAACAGCCAAATAAAGGGTAGCGATAAGCTCCTCAGGTGCCAGGGAATGTTATCAGAGGAAATCATCTTCCTCCCTATGATAAGACATGGATCCTCAGCATACTCACAGAAAAAACTGGGGCCCCCAAGGAATAGAAATTCATCAAATACTCAGTGGTGAATTGTGCACAAAACAGCAGTGGAAACCAGTGGGAACACAATTTTATTAACTCCAAAAAGTTGTACCAATTGAGTTCTTAGGAATAGTCCTAAGATTGATATGCCTGGAGTCAAAGGGCTTTTAGTGACAAATTTGATAAAATGTGTCAGGAATACTACTGTCTTTCTTTCTTAAGATTCCAATGTTAAATTTGAAGGAATGTTTAATCTGTAAAGTACAGTCTTTATATCATTGATTGTGCCACAGCAGGGAATCATGTATAGTAGGGACTCAAATTTAATGCACTTGGATGTGCAAAAAATTTAGAAATACAACTTACTCTATTTTGTCTATAAATAAGTCTTTGCTACCTCCTGGGTGGCAGGAAAGAAAAACATATGTCTAATCTGGTTGAAGTAGTGCTTAGTTTCTCTCCAGGAAATAAAGTTCAGTCTCAGATTTTTTTAGTCTTTTTCAGTCCTTTGCTTTCATTCAAGATGCCATCCAAGAATGGAGCAAAGAGGTGTGGCTTGAGTTACCAGGTGGGGATATCCTTAGGTGGTTAAGTATGGTATACTTTGGTGTTTCTGATCTCTGAGGCAGCATCTTTTGTCCACCAGCTTACTGCCTGCCCTTTTGGTTTGTGTGGCTAAAGTTTGTGGCTACTGTGATTCCAGGTCTGTACTTTTTCTGAAGAACTGCTTCCAGCAACAGTTTTGCACTGTTGGTGGGAATGTAAATTGACACAGTCACTATGGAAAATGTATGGAGATCACTCAAAAAATTAAAAAATAGGGGCACCTGGGTGGCTCAGTGGGTTAAGCCTCTGCCTTCAGCTCAGGTCATGATCTCAGGGTCCTGGGATCAAGGCCCACATCGGGCTCTCTGCTTAGCGGGGAGCCTGCTTCCTCCTCTCTCTCTCTGCCTGCCTCTCTGCCTACTTGTAATCTCTCTCTGTGTCAAATAAATAAATAAAATCTTTTTAAAAAATTAAAAATTGAAATAATATATAATCCATCAATCTTTATTCTGGATATATACCCAAAAGAAATGAAAATAGGATAAAAGGATACCTGAACTCCTGTATTCACTGCAGCATTATTCATAATAGAGCCAGGGTATGGAAACAGCCTACATTTCCATCAATGGATGAATGGATAAACATAAACACAATAGAATATTATGCAGCCATGAGAAAGAAGGAAATCCTGTCTTTGCAACAACATGGATGGATCTTGAAGGCATTATGCTAAATGAAACAAGTCAGAGAAAGACAAATACTATATTATATGTGAAAATTGAACTCCTAGAAACAGAGTAAGAAATTGATTTCCAGGGGCTAAGGATAGGAGAAATTGGGAGATGCTAGCCAAAGGGTACAAACTTCAGTTATAAAATGAGTAAGTTCTGGAGATCTAATGTACTGCATGGTGATTATAGTTAATGTTACCATATTATATTCTTGAAAGTTGCTGAGAGGCTAGATCTTAAATGTCCTCACCACAAAAAGAAATGGTAATTATGTGAGGTAGTGGAGGTGTTAGCTATCATTATGGTGGTAATCATTTTGGAATATATAGGTAATACACTTTAAACTTACACAATGTTATATGTCAATTATATCTCCGTAAAGCTAGAAAAATAGAAAAAAGAAGAGTTCCCAGCTTTCCAATAGAAATTTTCACACTGTGACCTAGAAATGAATAGATCTATATTCTAGCTTGGGTTTCCTAAGTTAGTTTCCTATAAAGCAAGAATAGCAGTCGAAGGATTTAGTCAAGGAAAAAAAAAATCCTGAAGGATTTAGTCAAGGAAAAAAAAAATGATCGCTATTGAATTTTTCTACTCCAATTTATTGAGTGATTCATTCATTAAGTAAGTAATGGTCATAAATAGAAATATAGAATACTAACACTGGAAGAAACTCATCTCTACCTTTTTTTAAATATTTTATTTATTTATTTGACAGAGAGAAACACTGTTAGAGAGGGAACACAAGCAGGTGGAGCGAGAGAGGGAGAAGTAGGCTTCCTGCTGAGCGGGGAGCCTGATGTGGGCCTCGATCCCCGGTCTCCAGCATCATGACCCAAGCTAAAGGCAATCATTTAACCAACTGAGCCACCCAGTCGCCCCTCATCTCTATCTTATAGGCTTGAGAAATCTGAGCCTAGGTTAAGTTAAGTGATTTACACAAAGTTACCTAGCTAGTTATTGGCAGAGCTGGAATCTGAATCTGGGACCCCTGACTCTTAATTATACCACAGAAGTTTAAAAGCTACTGTTTTATTTATCTAATTACTAATTCACTACAAACTAAAAAGAAGTCTGCATTTTTCTTATCAATAATTAAAATGCTAATGTTCATATTATTACCTTTTCTAGGAGGGCAAGTTGGATTATGAATAGTGCTTATTAATATGAATTAATTAAAAGTCTTTAACTTTCATACAAATACCTGTTTTGAAACCAGATCAGTTCTGAATCAATGCGAGAGACAGAACACTGGGATTTTCTCCTCAGTCTAAATATTATGTCTTTGCTTTGCTTTATTTCCAGCAAGCATTTTTAGTGACATTAAGTAAATTATTTCTAAGAGTTCTTTTACTCTTAAAAATTAAAAGAAGAAAGAAATGCCCAAAGAAAGTATTTGGGTCAATTGGTAACTGACTAATTACACATCACAATTACACTGTATTTTATATATCCATATAGATCCAGGAACAGAACTGCCTGACTCCCAACATTAAAATCCTCTTGAGAAATTCTCCTGCAGAGGTTGTCTCCCAGCCACGTCTATACATGCGCCTCTGTGGATAGTACATTAATACCATTCACAATAGAAGGTATTGTTCTTTATAGTTAGTCAAATTAATTATTTGAACACCTCAGGATGTACAACATGAAAGAACAGCTTTAGAGATATTCAGGGCACTATATAATATGCCACGGTGAATTATTGACTCTAATGAGAACATCTTTAAAAGACTGAACTCCCAGGGGTTCAGACTAAGGAATTGGGAGGAGGAGCTAATACATTAAATCAATAATTAGGAAGAAAGGGGGAAGACAGACAGATTGGGCAAGAGATTTCTGAAAATTGAACACTCGTCATCTGTCTCTCTCCCTTGCTGATGATTCATTAAATGGAGATTAACTTCAGTAACTTATTGACCAACATGCCAATAAATCCTGAGCTATATCACCTGCGATGCAAGAAATGGACAAGCCTGGATACATTGACAAGGTAGTTGACTAAGTGTGATGTGACTTAGAGAAATTCATGAGCATACTTAAGTATTGTGTTAGTTATGTGTGTTTCACATTTATATACTGTGCTGAGTATTGTGTTAGGTTGAGAGGGGATAACCTCTCAAATAACATTCTTAAAGGAGTTTATAGTTTATCTTGACACCAACTATGCATGTGTGGTGTTCACTCAAGAGAATTTACCCATATTTTTTTTAAAGATTTTATTTATTTATTTATTTGACAGAGAGAAACACAGCTAGAGAGGGGACACAAGCAGAGGGACTGAAAGAGGGAGAAGCAGAGGCTTCCCATCAAGCAGGGAGCTTGATGTGGGGCTCGATCCTGGGTCTCCAGGATCATGACCTGAGCTGAAAGCAGTCACTTAACCAACTGAGCCACCCAGGCGCCCCATGAGAATTTACCCATATTTTTAAAAGGACAACTGTGATGATGTGCAACATAGAATTGTATCCTTTCCATCATCTCTGACTCTATCTCATGCTCACAGTTTATCTAAGTAACTTTCTTTAGAAACAGATTGTTTTAACTCTAGTCATATGCTCTACCAAATGAACAAAGAGATGGTTTAAGTTCTGTTGGACATTGACAAAAAATTTTTTAAAAGTGTACAATTACAGACTGCAGCGAAATTTTCAGAAGCACTCCTATTCTTCTAGAATCACTTATGTATATTATATTAAATATACATCATATGGGGAAGAGTGATGTTTTGGACCACCTCTTAAAGAGGTTCAATCAGTTCAGGTCCTGGAACATGAGCAAAACCCACAGTATTCAGCTCCTAAGAGAAATCAACCTACATGTATTCTGCACTACTCAGAAAAGTTTCAAAGATAACTATCATTTTGAGGTCTTAGGGAAATAAGAAAGGAGGAATTAGTGAGTACTTCATTCTTCAGTTTCTGTGGTAGTGCCGAAGGGGTTAGAGATGAGTTGACAGATATTTGGATCTTGCTGGGTTCGCTCCAGTGCACTCTCCTCCTTTTACCCTGTGAAGGGGCTCAGCTCAGTTCCATGTACCCACAGCTTCCTCGAGAGGAGGGAGCATATAGAGACTTCATTCTCACCAAGACATCCTCAGATGAGGTCAGCAGAGTGTCAAGGTCTGGACCCTTGCCCCTTAGGCTTCTAGAACCTAAATTCTGTTCCCTTCCGTGTACTCCATGTACTCCGTGTACTCCATGAAGTACTTCGTGTACTTCATGACTGTGTCTTCTAGCCCAGGCTGTGTTCCTGCCGTCTGAACTCTTAGTGCCTCACTTCTGATGCTTATCTGGACCACCCATTGACCTGTTCTGTAACCTAAGATGTTATTGAAGGTAAAGTACACACACACACACACACACACACACACACACACTCTCTCTCTCTCTCTCTCCCTCCCTCCCTCCCTCCCTCCCTCCCTCTCTCAGTTTCCTTATTCTGAGATTTTATGAAAGAATATTGGTAACTGTGGCAATCCTTGTTATATCCCTGTGGAGTTTTTGAAAGATTGTTGTTTTGTATTGTTTTTCATCCTAGGAAACGTTGGCCTCAAAAGGCAAAAAGTCTCTGGCAAAAGAAATGTTCTTAGAAGGCCCCGAAAATAAAATCTCCTTTCATGACAGTAAGCAAAATATCTTCTGTCACTTCTGGGGCTCTCACTCCCCCTTGGTGCAACATTCATAGTGTTCAAGTATATTAAGCATTCTCAATATTTATACGTGGCCCAGCCTCTGTTCTAATCTTGTATATTAGTACAGTTAACTGCAGCTCACTTGGTGCTGCTGTTTGCACAGCTGGACATGTCGGATAGAATGAGTTCATCCCTTCAAAGATGAGCTTAAAGCCACCATCTAGCAGTGTCTTTCTTTTTTACACCTACGACCATTCCTCATTGTTCTCACAAGCACAGTGAGTTTTAATGAAGTCATGTCTTTTAGTGTAACGCTGCAGGTGCACAAATGCTGATAAACCTCCTTAACTCATTGTCAGATCAGCATGTTTATCTTCAAGCTGCAGAATGTATTTAATTATAAGATATGAAAAGGTCCTTCAGATTTGTTCTCTAGGCTCAGAACTAATGATTCATCCATGAAGCGCTGTGTCTCCCCAAAGGTTATAATGACTAGTTGCTGATCTTCTGAAGAACTCATTCATAGTAGCATCTGGACTGCAAGGTATAGAAATTTCTTTTTAAAAATAAAGAAATGGTTTCAAGGCCTAGGAAATTTTACCAAATATAGAGTTAACACAGTCAAACACCACACGCACACACACACCAATATGGTTAGATGTAACCCGCTTCCAGAATGGTGCTGTAAGGAATTCACTGTTAAAATTTTAAGATGCACATACCCCTAGGAGGTTATCAATATCTTAATATCAGTGAAATTTAATCACATTTTTTCTTCTTCAGACTAGATTTCTGAGAGAATGGGAGTTTGACCTGGGAAATGGAAGGGAGATGTCTGAGGAGGGATGGGTCCTGAGAAGGGAGAACAGAGCTGGGGAGTGTTGAACTCTTCCTGGTAAGATAAAGAAGATGTGGTACATATATACATTGGAATACTATGCCTCCATCAGAAAGGATGAATATCCAACTTTTGTAGCAACATGGACTGGACTGGAGGAGATTATGCTGAGTGAAATAAGCCAAGAAGAGAAAGTCAAGTATCACATGGTTTCACTTACTTGCAATGCATGAGGGGTAAACTGGAGGACAGTGGGAGAAGGAAAGTAAATGGGAACTAGGGTAATCCAGGGAGGGAAACGAAACAACAGAGACTTTGGACACAAAAACAAACTGAGGGACTTGGAGGGAGGGGGGTGGAGAGATGGGAGAGCCTGGTGGTGGGTACTGGGGACACCTAAAGCGTGGAGCACTGGGTGTGGGGAATGGGGAATGAATCTTGGAACACTGGGAAAAAAATTTTTAGTAACAATAAAAAAAAAAAGATGGGGTTGGAACAGTCCCTGCAGAAGGAGAATACCACACATTCAAAGGACCATGGGATCCTAAAGGAAGAAGAGGCAAACTAAGGATATAAGAAGGAGGCCCAAGCATGGGCAAGGATGGGGAGGGCAGAAGAGAGGTAAGATTCCAGTCACAAAGACAACAGGCTTGGTGAAAAGTGAATTCATTAATTGAGAGTTAAATAAATTATTAGACCTATAAGCATATTTTCAAGTGCCTATGTCAGATTAACATAAGAGCGTGCCTTATGAACTTACTGGAAAAGTGTTTGAAAACTATAAAGCAAAAACAAAAATAAACCATAGCATAATTTAAATTATCATAATTACTATTTCTACTAATCAGTTGAGTATTGATTGAACATTGACCATTTGCCCTGGGCTGTACACAATAAAAAGTCCCTTCACTGAAGTTTCTCAGAGCTCAGTGAGGAGACAGGTGAACAAATAAATAACCACAGCATAGGATGCAAAATACATACAGCATAAAGTGCTACAGGGGTAAGGAAGAATAAGGACTATGTCTTCCCAGGGAAATTAAGGCTTTTCAGTGGCAGAGATGGCTGAGCTGGGTCCTGCGTGATGAGGGATTGACAAGAACAGGCAGTGGCAAGTCAGAGGAAACAGCAAGGGCAGAGGCAGCCAGCCCTATGTGGTAAGACTATGCTGCTCAGTGCTGCTTGGCGTAAAGAATAAAAAGCACAAGAATGCCAGATCTCATAACTAACTCCCCTGGCTTGATTCCATGCTCACCAAGACGCCTTCTGATGATAATTTGGCTTCCTGCTTAGATTTGCCTGCAGGGAAAGCCAGTGCTGGTCAAGAGGCTGAAGTCTCCAGTCCACTAGATGATTTCTCATTGTAAATTAATAAATCAGCATTCTTGCTGATGCATTTCTAAAGTGCAGAAATGAAACTATCATTTATAAGGTGGTTATAAAGAAAATTGGGTGAAAATTCACCAGGAAATCAGCCTTCAGGCTGCTGATGTGGACAATGACAGAACAGTTGTGCAAACACCACGGGTAATTTCCGGGATGGGGCTCCCAACAAAGCCATATTACACAGCACGTTTTCTTCACACATCAAGTGCTGCCTTTCACATATTTCTCCATTGTCATAATCCTCTGAAATAGCCAAAAGTAAGCACCAAATGTCAGTTTTTCCAGACTCCTAGAAACCAAGATCTGGAGGATAAAATAGCTACTTTACCAAATCCCTTACCTTTCCTGTTATTAACTGAATTGCATCCATCCAAAATTTTTATATTGAAGTCCCAACTCCTGATACCTCAAAATGTGTCTGTATTTGGAAATAAGGACTTTAAAGAAGTAATTAAAATTCAGTGAAATCGTTAGGGTAGCCTCTAATCCAGTATATCTGGCCTCCCTGTAAGAAGAGACTAGAACACAGATATGCATAGACTGTGTGAGGATGGAGGGAGAAGATGGCCACCTGCAAGCTGTGGAGAGAAACCTTAGAAGAAACAACTCTCCCAAACCTGATCTCAGACTTCTAGCCTCCAGGACTATGAGTACATTTCTGTTGTTTGAACCACCCAGTCTGGTACTTTGTTATGGTAGTCCTAGCAAGCTAATATGCTTCCTTTCAGATTCTTCCCCAACCATTCCAAACAGAGGATTCCTATCTGGGCCCTTCAACAACCTGGAAGTTGTCTATACCAGCATCAGGAATGGTTTTAGTCCTTCATGCTCATATTCACCCCATTCACTCAGGTGGGTAACTTCGGAGCCCATGCCACGATAAGCATGGTCTAGTTTTGCTAAAGTAACCAAAGCCACAACTTCTGATGCATGAGGGTTTGAAAGTATAATGGTTATACAAACTGTATCAAGACCTGGACACAAATGAGGTGAAGGTCTTATATACTGAAAGCATAAAAATTTATGGTTGTCCTTATTTTGCCATGATAGTTTTCTCAATTTCTATTTTTAAAACCAATACCCTGATGAACAAGTGAACCACAGAGTCAGACCACTGTCTAGCTAGTTCCTGAAGATCTATACCCTAGAACATCAACTTATTGGAGAAATTCCAAAATCTCTCATATTATTTAATGATTGATTTATGAATGAATGGAGTCTGTCAGTTCTAGACTTTTAGTTTCAAGATCTGCTTGGGTTCTTTTTGCAGGCTTTTTTTCAAGATCTGCTTAAATTCATTCTTTTTGCACACTAACAAAAGCCTATGTGAGGAACTGAACCCATTTGCAACTGGAACTGGGCTCAAATATGTTTCATTCTTCCCCTTGTCCACTTTTTACCACATCTTTTTCCTTGTAAAAATCATCGTCAGGGGCACCTGGGTGGCTTATTTGGTTAAACATCTGCCTTTGGCTCCAGTCATGATCCCTGTTCATTAGGGAGTTGGCATCTCCTTCTTCCTCTCTCTTTGTTCCTCCCCCACTCGTGTCCTTGCGCTCTCTTGCTCTCTAATAAATAAATAAAATATTTTTTAAATCCTTATCAGATAGATATTCATATGGTTCATTAATACTGATGGTTCATAATATGTCCCTTTTAAATTTCCACTGAAATATGCCACATATGGAGGGTAAAATCTTCTTAATTCCTGGCCTTCAATACCTGCTTCAGTTCAGAGTTTCCATTAAAAATGCTCCTGTTAGGGGCACCTGGGTGGCTCAGTTGGTTAAGCGACTGCCTTCGGCTCAGGTCATGATCCTGGAGACCCAGGATCGAGCCCCACATCAGGCTACCTGCTCAGCGGGAAGCCTGCTTCTTCTCCCTTTCTCACTCCCCCTGCTTGTGTTCCCTCTCTAGCTGTGTTTCTCACTGTCAAATAAATAAAATCTTAAAAAAAAACGCTCCTGTTAGAGGTGCCTGGGTAGCTTAGTGAGTTGAGCATCTGACTCTTGGTGTCTGCTCAGGTCATGATCTTGGGGTCTGAGATCAAGCCCAGCTTCGACTCCACACTCAGTGCAGGGTTTGCTTGGGATTCACTCCCTCTTCCTCTACACCTACCCCCGTTCATGTGCCCCCTCTCTCTAAAATAAATAAATAAAGTCTTTAAAAAAATGTTCCTGATACATAAATAGTGATAAATCATGTGCATAGTATGTGCCCTTGAAACGAAGTGATGAAAATGACACTTCACCTCTTTGGTCTTCCTCTCAAAAACGCATAACCTGATCTAATCATTAGAAAAGCATGAGACAAATTGCCTGTCCCCAACTGAGGGACATTTGATTAAATACCAGACCAAGACACCTGAAAATTGTCAAGATCTTCAAAACAATGAGAGTTTGGGAAACTATTAGGAGCCTTAAGAGAGAAGACAACTAGATGCAATATGGATGAGATCCTGGAAAAGAAAAAAAATAGATAAAAATAGGAAATCTGAATAGTTAATAATTTTTCAATACTGGTTCATTAATTATAACAAATGTATCATAGGGTGCCTGGGTGGCTCAGTGGGTTAAAGCCTCTGCCTTCGGCTCAGGTCATGATCTCAGGGTCCTGGGATCGAGGCCCGCGTCAGGCTCTCTGCTCAGCGGGGAGCCTGCTTCCTCCTCTCTCTCTCTGCCTGCTTCTCCGCCTCCTTGCAATCTCTCTCTGTGTCAAATAAATAAATAAAATCTTTAAAAAGAAAAAAAAAAAAAAAAAAAAAAAAAACAAATGTATCATAGTAATGTAAGATATTAATAGGGGAACTGGATATGTGTTGGGCATATAGAAACTCTCTATTCTGTCTATACAGTTTTTGTGTAAATGTAACATTGTCCTAAATTAAAAAGTTAACATTAAAGAAATTTTCCTTTTTAACTCTCCCCAAGGCCATTTCTGTTTGTAACCAGGCTCTAGTACATAGCTGGCTCTCTTTAATATGTGGCTCTCCTCCCTCTGATTCCCTCTCCCAGTGCAACTTTTGCACATATTTCATGTAAGCACTTTATCTTTCAGTAACAAGAGCTTCTGTTAACTTTCAACAGTCATTTGAAGGATGCTGCTCCCTCTTCTATTTAAAACAAATACTTTAGTAGGGGCTTCATGTCATCATCCCATCCTCTGGACAGACCCAGCACATGACTCTTGTCTTCATGTTTTCTCCATTGGGATGTCTACAACTCCAATTCCTGGGGCAGCTTTCTCACAGTATAAACCCCAAGATTTCATTAAATAAAGCCCTTTGGGGCCAAAGCTCAGCTGCTAGAAGTGGTAGAGAGAATCCAAGAGGCCCCACACTAAATCAGTGTGAAGGAAATCAATACCAGGGAGAGCTGGGATATACTGTTTTCAGCCCTTAGCATTAAACATCTTGCAGCACTAAAGACATCCAGATGCATGCCACCTGGGACCTCAAGTCCCCAAAGAGAGTATTCTTTTACTGTTGAATCATCTGGGATCTGGGTTATTATTTTGTTACTTTTTTTTGTTTGGTTTTTAACCTAAAAGCAGTGTTTGAAAAAAAAAAGTCTGTTGGATTTGATATGTAACTCACACTCAGATTGGGTTGTATTCAGAGCCAAGCAGAGCCTTGATCTTCATTTATTATTCAAGAATACAATTAGCCTGGAGTTGGTTTTCAGACCCAAACACAAAGACATGCCCACATAAATCTGAGCAGGGATAATGCCACTCTCCCTATAACTGATGTGATGATGGAGCAAGTAGTAGGCAGCAAATCGATATACCACCATCCTCCTCAACCCAAGGCTTAGAGGGAGTCTTTGCTCCTGCTCAGAAAGCAGGGCAAGATGGACCTGCCTAGCAAATATTTACCTGAGGGAATCCCTTTTACTTTGCAAATCAATGATTTAGAAAATATATGGGTGCTAAGAAGAAAGCCTGTGACCCAATAATATATGCTTAGCACAAAAGTAAGCTAATGCTAGGGAAGAACTGAGCTGCTAGTCCTTCAGGAAAAAAAAACATTTAACTCTTTGATGGGCCAGGTAGAATCCTGGAAACCCTCAAAGAAGAAAAAGAGAGTCTGATAACAGAATTGTTATAGGTCACATATACATACATATTCCATTGACCTTCATGGAAATAGAATATTTCAATTTATATCTACTAATCATCACTACCAATCAAATTAAAATGTAAAATATATAACTGTATCATATGATTGGATCAGTATGCAATAATTTTGTTCCCGGTATAATAACTACCATCTGTTGAGTGTCATGTGCTTGACACTATGATGAGAACTTCTACTCATTAGCTCAGTTACACTTCATAACTCACAAGAACCTCAGGAAGTAAGTATCACTATTATCTCCATTTTATGGCTAAAGATACCTTGAGCTCAGAGAAGGTAAATAATTCTGAGATCTTACTAGTTGGTTAGAAAGAGAACTGGGATGTGAATTGCTGTCATTCTGGGACTAAAGCCCAACACAAAGCCATCATGCTAGTAGTTCTGTCACTCTTATCCATGCTTTGATGCATTTTAATGCATAAGCCCTTTTGCCACCTCCAAATAGCTATTAGGAGCCCTGCAACTCTCAGCCACTAAGACAGATCTTTCCTCCTCAAAGAAAACATGCAAGAGTAGGGAATACCAATGTGACCCACAATTCATTGCTACTGCCACTTCCCAATAATTGTTGAGAATTCTGCAACAATAATATTTGTGATTTAAAAAAATTTTTCCTCAGCAGAAAGCTTCAGAGCTATTAGATCAAAATCATTAGATCAAACTTCAGCCTGCATTAGAATCACCAGGAGGGCTTGTTAAAACCACAGGTTGCTGGGTCCCAGCCCTAGAGAGTCTATTTGCATACTTTGAAGCTGGGCCTGAGAATTTGCATTTCTAACACATAGGTGATGCCAATGCTGCTGGGCCAGGCCCATGCTTGGAAGGCCATTCCATTAAACTATCTGATTAGCATAAATATTATTTAGCTCTTTAGACAGACCCAGTAGAAATAAGTCTGATATGGTCCCCAAACACAAAAATACCAGACAATTTCCAGAATCAGGGTGTGTTTCATGGGTATTCAACCAGTGCAGTTGCATAGGACCCTGTACTTAGAAGGTTCCTGCACCTTGTTTTTAATACACTGCAGTCACTGTCTTGAAATTCTTATAATAATAATTTGGTCTTTGAATTTTGTGTTTTGTAAATGAAGTTCAATGGGACAATGGAGCATGCTTAGGGATATTGAAGGCTTGGTGTGGTCCCACCTCTGGCCACCTATTTACCTCCCTGGGATGGGTTCTTAGTCCCCACTGTTCCCTGACCCCTCGCACTCCAGCCAACCTCAGGTGGCCCTTCCCAAACCTGGCCCATAACAGCTGCCATGTCAGGCAGCTACTGGTCATGTTGAGGTAAGAGGTTAGACCTACATTCCTTGGCCCAATAGGGGCCTGAGCACTTGTATAAGGTCAGTGTACATTGCAAGCCCACAGCCATCTCTGGATGGGGCAAGGTGGTGGCCATCCCCAATCCAGGCTGACAGCACCTTAGCTCATTCTCCATGTGACTCAGAACTTAGGATTCCTGCCATCCAGAAATGGAGACTTTGGTGGTGTAATTCTTCCGGGCTCAAAATGTTCAAGTTGTTTTGGGTTGTAGCCTGATTCTAAGGGAGAAACAACTTGGGATGAATAACCCCTCTTAAATGAAATATTCTACAAACTTTTGCAAATGAGCTTTGAATGGGACCTTCCAAGGACTTTTTCAGCCATTGAAGTGATCACAAAGAAAAAAGATACTTTAAAGACCTGAATGAAATTTGTAGTAAGAACTTTATATTATCTCTCTTACTTCCCACAATAACTAATTGATTTGCAAGTGTGTTTAATGATTTATGTCCATCTTCATCATTTGAAGAATACCTCAGACCACTGTTTCTCAAACAATTAAGGTACATATAAATCAATAGTGCAATATGATAACCACTATAGCATTAATTAACACCTCTATTATGTCTCATAATTATCATTTTGTATTGAGAACAATTAAGATATAGACTCTTGGAAACTTCATTTATAACACTGTTGACTATGATCAGTATGCTGTGCATTAGACCTCAAGATATAATCTTGAAGGACATACATCAAAATGTCAACTACTCTGGGTGGTAGGCTTATATGGGATCTTCACTCTGTGTATTTGCATTTTTTAAATTTCTAAAACCATGTATTGCATGCACAATAAAATGTTACATTGTTTTAAAGTACACCTAAATCACCTGGAGATTTTGTCAAAATTTCAATTCTGGTTCAGTGGGCCTTGAATAGAACCAGGCAATCTGTATTTCTAACAAGCTTCTGGATGGTGGTGACGCTGCTGCTTAATTCTAGATCCTTGTCTCAAAATATGGTCCATGGACCAGTGGCATATGTAATCCCTAGATGTTTAATGGAAATTCAGAATATTTGGACACACCTATGACCTATAAAAAATAATTTGCTTCTTAGTAAGTTCTCTGGGAGAGGTTCATAAGCACATCATAGTGTCAGAACCTCAACCCTCCAAATCCTATCCTCCTCCAATTCCTCTGCTTTCCAAGGCCACAAGATGGGAATCAGTTATTGGAACTACTGATGACTGCTCCAAATTTATAATATGGTAGGCCTTAGGAAGGACACATTAAACTTTGTTTTATTCTCTATCCTGACTTTGATAGCAGGATAGTTAGAATGACCGAGGATAGCAGAACTTTTGGCTATAGTCTAAGACTGTATAAGAAAACAAAACAAAGGAGCTCCAAAATTACTGCAATTCACTATTAAATATTCATGCTACTTGCTTTGAAGAGTATAGTAGAATGTTAAGAGTACACAAAGGCTCTAGAAACAGTCTGCAGATTCTACCTATGCCCCTATGAGCTACATGACCTTGGGCAAATTACTTGACCTTCCTGTGCCTCAGTTTCTTCATTTAAAACAGGATTAAAGTAGTAAAGCCCTTGGAATCATGCCTTGTGTATAGTAAGCTTTGTGAAGATGTCTAAATGTAAACTTGAAAATATGGCTAAATTATAAAAATTTCTTTGGGAAGACCTCAACATTTCTATAGTTTACATTGATTGAACCTGATATGCTCTGACTAGGTTCACATTTTCCATTTCATTAGAGAGAAGAGGAACATCTCCACAGTGATTAGAGCACAACACATCAAGCATTGGAGAAGCATGATGAAAGTAGGACCAGCAACCATCACCCCCAAGATTCTGAAGGTGAGGTCTTGAATCTGTCTCTGTATTTTATGGTCACCCACCATAGTGGAATAAAATTCAAAATATGCCTCCAGACTCCCACGTACACAGAAAGTAAAACCAATTTGTTTGACTTTAATATTCAGAGATTGTTGTATTCTGTATGGTTAAGCATCAAAAGCTGCCAAAATACTGTGCGAAATTAAGTTTAAAATAGAATGTTTAGTAATTAAATCTCCCTCAATTAATTGGCTGGTATCAGTGCAATAAAACACTGCTTTTCCACTTAAATAAAAACCTAAGGGAAAAACCCATACAACAGAGACTCTCAGATTTCAACACCCCTTCTCCACCCAAGATATTGAAGATAGGATCAAATATATTGCAAGATGTCTGCTGCACTTACAGGCTTTTCAGATGCCTGCCCTACGAAGCCAGTTTCCCTTGTGCTCCATCAATTATTTCTTTGTTTTGCCTGGATGGTGCTTGTAAACTCCTCAAGGTGTGCTCCTGGGCAGTTATGCACATTTCAGATTTTTCCCTTCTGATCCATACTTGGCTATCTCTGGACCAGAACTGATTTGCAGGCAAGAGAAAACTGCTGAAAATTTCATGACATTTAGATTTTAAAAGCACATGGTAGTGGCTCAATAGGTTTGCTTACCTTGGATTAAAACCTATTAACGTTCCGGCATTTTTCCTCTCCATGAGATTCAATTCTGACTTGCATGTGATGACTTGCAGAGTGCTTCATTAACAGCTCAGGGGCACAACTGATGCCACACAAGCCATTAAAAATGAGTTTGTGAGAGTACAAAAAAGAAACCTTTGTAGATGAGGGCCAATTTGTTTCGAAGGCGATGCACTGTAAGAGCATTCACAAAGCGGCAAGCATTATCTCAGATTCAAGCTATGCCGTTTTCTCTCCTATTTTTAAATACCAAATAGAGGACTGGGAGAGTCCTTTCTTTGTGACAGCGGCTTTGGTTCCTGCCCTTATTTTCTGCCATCATAGCTCCATTTAAGCTATATGAACAGCCCTGCATTTTTTTAAATAAAAATACATAAATCTGTGTTTGACTGGGGTCCTAAGGAGAGTCATGTTATTCTCTATGCCTTCATTTCCTAATATTCAAAATACCTCCCTTATCAAACTCAGGGTTGTTGATATGAGTCAGGAGAGCTAATGAATATAGTTTTTATAAGTAAAAATCAGGTAGAGCACAAAGCATTATTTTTGTTGTTACTAAAGCAGGCATGTTTACTAATTGCTATCCCAAGATGCCCCCATTGTTTTTTCTAAATGATTGAAATTTAATTTGGTTTTAATTCATTCTGTTATTTTTTTCATATTCACCCTAGCTACAAATTTTCAGGTAGATAGCTTTGAGTCAGGGTTTTTTCCTTTGACATATTGGGCTGGATAATTCTTTTGAGGGGTGGGGACAGACTATCTTGTGCATTGTATGTAATATTTCACAGAATCCTTGACCTCTACCCATTAAATGGCAATATCCCACATACCCAAATGTAACAAACAAAATTGTCTCCAGGCAATGCTGAATGTCCTCTGGTGGATAAAATTACCCAGTAGAGAACTACTGCTTTTTGAAGTTAATCAAGCTGCTATTGCCTATGGTTACCTTTATTGTAAGTGGAGAATAGCAAGAACAATTTAGCAAAAGCTACAGAAGCTAGGGGGCACACTCCAAGGGCATTTCACAATTATTACAGCACAGATATTAACAAAACCTGAATGCTAATAGTGGCCACTAAAACTAAGAATGAAGCTGAGGCTATCTACAGAAATTTTGGAGCAGGATTTGGAGGAGACAGTAAGGTACTTTAGAAAGGTCCTCAGAACTGCAGGCATCCATCTGCCTAACAGTGGAAAATGCCTTCCCATCCCAGGGGCCAGGGAAAAGAAGAAAAATTCCTGGAACAGAGCTGGTCAGAGGGCAGGTGAAGACAGAGCAGGAAGGTTTTTCTTTTTGGGCGAAGAGTGACTAAAGAGGAGAGAAGACAGGGCAAAATGATATGTGGAAAATAAAAAAGCAAGAAGAGTAGAGAAAGGATGAGAGAAGGAAGAACAGGAAGGAAACAAAAGTGGCAATGAATCTAGAGAAAAGAAATAGGAGGAAAGTCAAAAGATATAAAGATATGGCTGGCTTCTGAGTTTATCTGGATCCACCTGAATCTCTGCTCTGGCCTCCCACAGTATAGCTTCTGCTCCCCCACGAACTATGTGGCCTTGATCAACTGTACCTACCTCCTCATAGGCCACTCTGCCCATCGGGTCATGCGGTCAGGGATAATTCCTAACTGTAGTTTTTTAGAAACTTGGTCTGTAAGACATTAATCTCTATTATGATCACTTAATACTGGTCATAGGATCATAGGATCATAGGAATGTCTCCCTTCATGAAAGTATGACACAATTTGTAACTCCTGTAACATTTAAACACATATGGATTTCGTTATGGACTTTGTGTACTCTTCCTAGTAGAGGGTAAGTTCATACAGGGAGCACCTGGAATATAGTAAGTGCTAGCTAAATAAAGGATGAAGGAAAGGGAGGAAAGAAATTGAGTCTAAGAACCTAAGTGCTAAAGAAAGGAAGAAGATAAAATTTAAATACTGTATTTTACTAAAATAAACAAAATTAATCTGCTTGTTAGCGTAAAAAATGATAATCAGTGTCAGTAACATCCACAGTTAAAAACTCCAAAAAGAATGAAGAAAAGGATGAAGGTGTTGATAGTGTTAAATAGTATTTACTTTTAAAGAAACCAGAGATGCTCTTAAAAACATAAAAATTTGATGTATATTCCTAGTAAAACAGGCAAAAATAATTTTGGTAACAGTTTCAGAGACATAACAGTTCATTTACCTGGAAATAATTTATTTAGTGACCTCAACTATCCCCCCAGATAATCAAGGACAAAGCAAAACACAAGAGAGAAAGGCCATCAAAAGAGACCCTCTAAGGTCAATAGACTAAAGCTCATGTAAATACATCCAGGATTAGAACCTATTTACCCTATCTTCACACATATTTCTATTAAGAATGAGTAGCGCCTGGGTGGCTCAGTGGGTTAAGCCTCTGCCTTCAGCTCAGGTCATGATCTCAGGGTCCTGGGATTGAGGCTGGGCAGGGAGCCTGCTGCCTGGCTCTGCTCGGCAGGGAGCCTGCTGCCCCCCTCTCTCTCTGCCCGCCTCTCTGCCTACTTGTGATCTCTCTGTCAAATAAATAAATAAAATCTTAAGAAAAGAAAATGAATGCGTAGAAAATAGTGTCCACCTGTTCCACATCAGGTTCCTTGGTCAGCAGGGAGCCTGCTTCTCCCTCTGCCTGCAGCTCCCCTTGCTTGTGTGCGCTCTCTCTCTCTCTCTCTCTGCTTGTGCTCTATCTCTCTCTCTCTCTCTCTCTCTCTCAAAGAAAGGAAAGAAGGATTTCAGAAGGAAGGGAGGAAGGGAGGGAGGAGGGAAGAAGGAAGGGAGGAAAGGAGAGAAAGAAAGAGAAAAAGAAGTTTCCACCTTATATGTAAATGTGGCAGCTTTAGAAAGTAGAAAAAAAAGAGTTTCTGAAGAATGCATGGAACATCAGGAAATGATGATTGACACCAAATACTTATGATCATTGCCCCAACACCACCTTCGGAGGCTCAGAAAAGCTGCTTCCTACAGAAAATGAGACCATGAAAAGGAAGATCCCTTAAATCTAGAGGAGGTAGCCACAGCTATACAGATCATCTGCTCCAAATTATCAAGCATCATATACCTTTTGGTTGGTTTCCATGTGTCTGAATGCTCTTCAGGACCTCGTGCACGTGGACTTCAGCCTCAGTTTCTCCTGCTGTTGGGTGGTCTTCCTCAGACCTTAGAGGAAAGTCTGTGCCTTTACAGCCATATTCAGCTGCCTAGCTTCATGTGACCCTACGAACCGACACACATACATGATTCTGGATAGGGGCTTGAGATGGTAGTTCTTGGCTGACCTACCTTGGTGGTTGATACAGGATGACAGAGGAGGAAAAGATAGGGGGGGAATAAAGGAAAGAAAAAAAAACATACCTGAAAACCCTAAAAATGGCAGTGGAGTTAAGAGACATTTGGAGCCATCCAAGTGCTTGAAACTCAAAGATCCCCAAAGAGATTCAACCCAGAGATCTTTATGGAGACACGTTATTTAAACAAAACAAAACACTTTCAAAACCCAAAGACAAAGAGAGAATTTCTAAAGCAGCCAGAGAAAAAAGACTCATTCCCATAGAAGATAACCCCAATAAGGTCATCAGCGGATTTCTCGGCAGAAATCTTGCAGGTCAGAAGAGAGTGGGGTAATATATTCAAAGTATTTAAAGAAAAAAAACTACCAACCAAGAATAATTCACATGGCAAAGTTGTCCTCCAGAAATGAAGGTAAAGACTTTCTAATACTCTGATACTGTAATGGTAGTGTATAAATCACTTTGAACCCTAGAATACAGATGAAAAGAGAAAATTGATGAGATAACTATAGCCACAATATTTTGTTAATGGATATATAATATAAAAGATGTAAATTATGAAATCAACATGTTAAATGGAGTAGTGGCAAGTAAGTATGGAGAACTTTTTTATGCAATTGAAGCTAAGCTGTCAGGTTAAGATAGCGCATCATAAGATATATTATGAAAACACTATGGTAATCACAAAGTAAAACATAATAGAAACACAAGTGATAAAGAAAATGAATCAAATCATAGCACTACAAAAAAATCATCAATTCACAAGAAAGACAGCAAGAGAGGAAGAAAGGAAAAAGGTACAACAAAATAATCAGAAAGCAGTTAACAAAATGATTATAGTAACTCCTTATCTATCAATAATTATTCTAAATGTAAATGCTTAAATTCTCCAATTAAAAGACATTGAGTAGCTGAATGGGTTCAGACAAACAAAGACCAAGACCCAACTATATGCTAACTACAAGAGATTCATTTAAACTCTAACAACACTCATAGGCTGAAAGTGAATGGATGAAAAAAATATTCAGAGCAAAATGTAAACCAAAAGAGCAGGGGGAGCTTTACTTGAATCAGACAAAATAACTTCAAGTCAAAAGCTGTAACAAGAGACAGAGAAGGTCATTATGTAATGATAAAGTGGTCAGTTCATTAAGAGGATGTACAATTTAAAATATAAACACACCTAGTATAGAAGCATCTAAATACATTAAACAATTCTTAACAGATCTGTAGGCAAAAATAGTAATGCAATAGTAGTCAGGGATTTCAATATCCCACTCTCAAAAATAGGATAGATAGCTCACACAGACAGAAAATTAGTAAGAAAATAATGAATCTGAACTACACTTTAGACCAAATGGATCTAACAAATATATATGGAAGATTCTGTCCAATAGCTGATAACACATTTTGCTCAAATACACATGGATCATTCTCCAGGATAAACCAATAGTTAGGTCATAAAACAAGTCTTAACCAAAGTAGGAAGGTTGAAATCATATCAAGTATCTTTTTTTTTCAAGTATCTTTTCTGACCACAATAGTATGAAACTCGAAATTAATAACAAGAAGAAAATTGGAAAATTCACATATATGTAGAAATTAGACATCACACAGTAAACAACTAATGGGTAAAAGAAGGGAAAGAAAAAATATCTTGAGACAAATGAAAATGGAAACACGACATACCAAAACACAAGGGATGCACCAAAGGAGTTTTAGAGGGAAATTTATAGTGATAAACACCTACCTTAAAGAAAAAGAAACTACCTCCAGCATTACTTTCTTTCAAAACCAAAGACCCCACTAAAAAGGAGTCTTACAGGCCAATATACTTGATTAACATGGATGTAAAAATTCTCAACAAGAACTATTCACCGTGATCAAGTGGGATTTATTCGTGGGCTGCAGAGGTGGTTCAATATTCACAAATCAATCAATGCGATACACCACATTAATAAAAGAAAGAATAAGAACTATATGATCCTGTCAATAGGTACAGAAAAACATTTGACAAAATACAGCATCCATTCTTGATAAAAAACAAAAACAAAAAACCTCAACAAAGTAGGATAGATGGAATATACCTCAATGTCATAAAGGCCATATATGAAAGACCCACAGCTAATATCATCCTCAGTGGGGAAAAACTGAGAGCTTTTCCTCTATGATCAGGCATAGACAGGGATGTCCACTGTTACCATTACTACTTTACATAGTATTGAAAGCCTCAGCCTCAGTAATCAGACAAGAAATAGAAGTAAAGGGCATCCAAATTAGCAAGAAAGAAGTCAAACTTTCATTATTTGCAAATGACATGGTACATTATGTAGAAAATCCAAAAGACTCCATCAAAAAATTGCTAGAATTAATACATAAATTCAGTAAAGTCACAGGATATAAAATCAATGTACAGAAATCTGTTGCATTTCAAGGAATTGATCCCATTTACAATTGCATCAGGAACCATAAGATACCTAGCAATAAACCTAACCAAAGAGGTAAAAGATTTGTACTCTGAAAATTATAAAAACACTGATGAAGGAAATTGAAGAGGACACAAAGAAATGGAAAAGTATTCCATGCTCATGGATTGGAAGAACAAACATTGTTAAAGTGTTTCTACTACTCAAAGCAGTCTATACACTTAATGCAATCCCTATCAAAAATACCACCAGAGGGGCACCTGGGTGGCTCAGTTATTAAGCGTCTGCCTTCAGCTCAGGTCATGATCCCAGAGTCCCAGGGTAGAGCCCCACATTGGGCTCCCTGTTCAGCGGGAAACCTGCTTCTCCCTCTCTCACTCCCCCTGCTTGTGTTCCCTCTCTAGCTGTATTTCTCTCTGTCAAATACATAAATAAAATCTTTTTTTTTTTTAATAAAATCTTTTAAAAAAAAATACCACAGCATTTGTCACAGAGACGGAACAAATAATCCTAAGATTTGCAAGGACCAGAAAAGACCCAAATGAATAGCCAAAGCAATCCTGAAAAGGTAAGGAAAAGCTGGAATCCTTGCAATTCCAAACTTCAAGCTCTATTACAAAGTTGTAGTCATCAAGACAATAGGGTACTGGCACAAAAACAGACACACTGATCAATGGAACAGAATAGAGAATCCAGAAATGGACCCACAACTTCATGACCAACTAATCTTCAACAAAACATGAAAGAATATCCAATGCAAAAAAGAAAGTCTCTGCAACAAATGCTGTGGGTAAAACTGGACAGCAACATGAAGAAAAATGAAATTGAACCACTTTCTTATACCATACACAAAAATAAATTCAAAATAGATGAAAGACCTAAATGAGAGAGAGGAAGACATCAAAATTCTAGAGCGGTGCATGAGGGGTAACCTGGAAGACAGTGGGAGAAGGAAAGTAAATGGGAAGTAGGGTAATCCAAGGAGAGAAACGAAACAACAGAGACTTTGGACACAGAAACAAACTGAAGGACTTGGAGGGAGGGGGTGGAGAGATGGGAGAGCCTGGTGGTGGGTACTGGGGGCACCTATTGTGTGGAGCACTGGGTGTGGGGAATGAGGAATGAATCTTGGAACACTGGGAAAAAAATTTTAAGTAACAATAAAAAAAAAACATAACCAAGAAAAAAAAATTATAGAGCAGAACACAGGCAGCAAACTCTTTCACCTTGGCCATAGCAACTTCTTTCAAGACATGTCGCTGAAGGCAAGCAAAACAAAAGCAAAAATGAACTATTGGGACTTCATCAAGATAAAAAGTTCCTGCCCAGTGAAGGAAACAACCCACAAAATTAACAGCCTCCCTCCAGAATGGGGGAAGATATTTGCAAATGACATATCTGATAAAGGGTTAATATCCAAAATCTATAAAGAATTTATGAAACTTAATACCCCAAAAACAATCTGTTAATAAATGGGCAGAAGACCTGAATAGACATTTTTTCCAAAAAAGGCATGAATACCAGGCACATGAAAATATGCTCAACATCACTCAGCATCAGAGAAATACAAAAAGAAAGAAAGAAGAAAGAAAGAAAGAAAGAAAGAAAGAAAGAAAGAAAGAAAGAAAGAAAGAAAGAAAGAAAGAAAGAAAGAAAGATAAAAGAAAAATACAAATCAAAACCACAGTGAGATACCACCTCACACCTGTCAGAATGGTTTTTAAAATGAAAACACAGGCAAAAACAGATGTTGGCAAGGAGGCAGAGGAAGGGGAACACTCTTACAGTGTTGGTGGGAATGCAAACTATTGCAGCCACTCTGGAAAACGGTATGGAGGTTCTTCAAAAAGTTAAAATGAAACTACCCTACCATCCAGCAATTGCACTAGTAGGTATTTTACCCAAAGGATTAAAAAATACGGATTCAAAGGGGGTACATGCACCCTGATGTTTATAGCAGCATTATCAACAATAGTCAAACTATGGAAAGAACCCAAATGTGTCCACTGATGCATGAATGGAGAAAGAAGATATGGGGTGTGTATTTTGTGTGTGTGTGTGTAATGGAATAATACTCAGCCACCCAAAAGAATGAAATACTGCCATTTCCAACAACATGGATAAAGCTAGAGTGTATTATGCTAGGTGAAATCGTCAGTCAGAGGAAAACAAATACCATATTATCTCACTCATGTGGAATTTAAGAAATAAAACAGATGAACATATGGGAAGGAAAAAGAGAGAGAGAGAGGAAAGTAAACCATAGAGACTCTTAATGATAGTGAACAAACTGAGGGTTTGTGGAGGAAGATAAGTGGGGGATGGGCTAATTTGGGTGATGGGTATTAAGGAGGGCACTTGTTATGAGGAGCACTGGGTGATATATGTAAGCAATAATCACTAAATTCTACTCCTGAAATGAATATTACACTATGTGTTAACTAACTAGAAGTTAAATAAAAATTTGAAAAACTAAAAATAAAATTTAAAAAAACTATCTCAAGTAAACAAGCTAACCCTAAATCTCAAAGAGCTAGATAAAGAACAAACTAAGTCCAACATTAGTGGAAGGAAGGAAATAAAGATTAGAGCATAAATAAATGAAATAGAACCTAGTAAGGTAATAGAAACGTCAACACAACTGAGAGTTGTTTTTTTTAAAAGAACAATATTGACAAACCTTTAGCTAGACTGAGAAAAAAGAGACTTGACTCAAATTAATAAAATTATAAATGAAAAAGGAGATATTATAACTAACACTACAAAATATCATAAGAGAGTACAATGAACAATTGAATACCAAAAAATTAGTTGACTTAGAAGAAGTGGATAAATTCCTAGAAACATGCAACTTATCAAGACTGAACCATGAAGTAATAGAAAATTTGAACAGACCAATATTAAGCAAAGAGATTGAATCAGTCATGAAAAATTTCCCCAACAAATAAAAGCCCAGGACTAGATGGGTTCACTGGCAAATTCTACCATATATTGAAAGAATAATTATTACCAATCCTTCTCAGACTCTGCCAAGAAAATGAATAAGAAGGAGCACTTCCAAACTCATTTTATAAAACTAGTATTACCCCAATACTTCAGCCAGACAAGGACACTACAAAAAAAGAAAATTACAGGCAAGAAATAGAGACTCAGATATATATACTTATCATTAAATTGGAAAAATATGGTCTAGAATTATTAGACCACAGAATTATCATGTGGGTAGACAGTTGTGTAACAAGTTCCTCTTTGTACCAGTGAGATAGGTAGAAAAACTAAGGGATTATGAGATCTGAGATAGTCTCAACTTTCACCATTCCTGGAAACCAAGTCATAAAGATCATGTTTCCCGCTAGAAAAATGAAATAATTGGTGGTTGCATTACTGACCAAATATTCAGCAGCAAGGAAACCATAAATATGAATGACAACATGTCTTAACCATCAACTATAAACTCTCAAATTGTTTAAAACACTAGGCTGATGCTCCAAGCTCCAGGAAAAAAAATAGGTTGAAAGGTACGCCTTGTCCTAAACAAGAAAATGCTGTAGTCAAAATATATCTGTAATCAGAATAGTTCATTGGATCAATAAATACCTGTTGTGTTAGGCATTATGATTATTGCTGAAAGAAATTCAAAAGATGACTTCTACTTTCAAAGAGTTGGCAATCTCATCAGGAGCATTTACAATAAGTAACTGCAATACAATGTAGCAAGGGTTTAGTACCAGAAGAAGTAGGACAATAACAACCAGTATTTATTGAGCACTTACTATGTCCACGGCACTGTTTGAATTGCTTTATCTAAATGCACTTGTTTAATACTCAAATAAGCTTGCAAGGTAGGTGCTACTATTACCTCCTTTTACAGATGAGAAAATAGTAGCAGAAAGTGGTTAGATCACACAACTCAGATGTGGTAGAGGCAAAATTAAGCCTACATGATCTGGCTCCAGAACCTACATTCTTAAAACAATCCTGTATTCCTTCTCAGAAGAAAAGAGCTATATTAGTGAATCAATGAACAGATTATTTTTGTCTGGTGAAGAATTGGAGAAGGCTTTCTGAAAACATTGGAATTTGTGTTGGACCTAGAAGAATATATACTTCTTGAATTTGCAGAAGCATGAGGGATGACATTCCCTGTGCACAAAGTCTAGGAGAAGAGAAATTGTGAAACACAGAGCAAGCATTTTACCTAATCTTTTTATAGGCCTTTATCGAAAGAATGCAGTATATTCCAAAGAATGCCTCTCACCCTTACTCCTTGGATCCTCTAAATTGGTGATTGGCATCCCCATCTATCTAGTGCCTAAGAGAATTCAGAACATAATCAAAGGTTCCCTTCTCCATCCCCAGCACGCACGATCATCACCCACAATATATCTCAAGTCCCCTCCCTTCCCGCTGTCACTGCCTCAGTGCCCCATGACTCACAACTATACCATGAAATAGCCTCCTTCTTCAAGTCCCTATCTACAGCCTCAAACCCTTCAATCTAGTCTCCACATTAGTGCCAGAGCATCTATCTGAAATGCCATCTGATTGGGGCACCTGAGTGGCTCAGTCAGTTGAGCATCTGACTTCAGCTTAGGTCATGATCCTAGGATCCTGGGTTCGAGCCCCACATTAAGCTCCCTACTCAGCCTCCCTCTTCCTTTGCCCCTCAGCTCCTCCCGTTTTCTCTCTCTCTCTCACACACACACAAAAGTCTTTTAAAAATAAAATAAAATGTCATCTGATCAAAGTGTTTTCCCCACCTATAGGGCAAGTCCAAATTTGTCATGGAGGCATAAAAATCCGCTTATGATCTAGCTGCTACCTAGCCGCATCTTCTGCCATTTCCCCTTTCTGCAGCCACGTTGAACTACCTATTCTCTGAAGGTAACACACTCACTACAGACAGCTTTCTAACCTAAAAATCCATCCCCACCCACCCCTACAAACCTCAACCTCTAAATCCACCCTGAAAACTCCTGTTCAGGTGATTCAACTCACATTTTCCTTGGGAAGTCTTCATTGACACCCCCCCCCAGTGCAGGTTAGGCTTTTTGGGGGGGGGCGGTTCCCATAGCATGTTATTTGAGCCTCTGTTTTACACATCATATTGTAATTGTTCATACATGTTTCATTATTTATCAGACCATAAACTCTTTACAGGCAAGGGCTTTAAGACTGATTCTTACCTGTATTTCCAGTGTTCACCCCAGTGTTTGTTAAGTGAGTAAATGATTTATTGGATTCTAGAATTCTGGGATCATGGACATATACCCAGCACCAACATATCTTATCCCCTTTTAATGTAAAGCTCATTACTTTCTCTACTTTTACTTCTTAAAACAAATTAAGATAACAAGGTAATTATATATTACTGATATTACTAATATCTTTGTGTTATCATTTTTAAAGCTGTAAAACAAAGAAGCCAGATTAAAACGCTAAAAAACTGGTTCAGATTGAAGAAAGAGATTTACACATTTAATTTAAACCCAAAGTGTGCTGAGCCCTCAAGAATTGACAATGACATCTTCATCTCAAAGGGAGGGTCACAGTTATAACATAAAGATTGTTTGACACACGGTCTCTGCTCATAATCTGGCAATATAAATTCATACACTAATTTTTTTATATCTTTGTCATTCTGGTTACTTACTTTAATCTTTCCAGTAATTTTCCTATGGTATCTGCTTTTTATTTGCTTTCATTACTCCCTGATTAACTCCAGCCCAATTTGTCCACATCCTCAGCTGAGCAGCTACATGACTCCCTGTCCCTCCTTGCTTTTATACTAGGGTTGCTCTTTCTCCTCTGCTGCAAAACCCATAGCTTCCTGGGACTCTGCCATCCCCCAACACTCAGGTCCTACTTCCCCTCTTGCCTGAAAGCTGATGGATGTGGGTCCTTCTTTGGTGTTTTTAGTGATGGCTTAATAATAATGGGACTACATACTAGGAACATTAGTAGTTGCAGCAGCAGCAGTAGTAGTTAATATTTTGGGACATTTGCTATGTTCCTGATATTCTGCTAAGCAATCATCATATGGATAATCGCTATTAAATTCTCATAGCATTCCTATGAAAGCTAGTAAGTGAAAGAACTCAAATAAACAGCTTCTTAGTAGAGGTTATAAAGGGTGAATGTGAGATGTTGGACTCCACCTTCACCCTGATACCAGTTTCTCCAGCCCCTTTTGTCTTCTCATCACCTATATCTCTGCTGGAACACAGAATGGAAGAACAACTACTATGGTCACTGCCCTCGTTCCTCTGAATTTCTACCTTTTCACTTTGCCAGGAGTTCCTAACTCCTAGTGCCCTTTATAATGACCCCTTTTCAGATCTTTGGTTCCTGATCCCTGGTGTACCTAGACATTAAACAACATTAAGGTATTAAACAACAACTTTCATCATTATCATTTTGCATGGAAACATTTTTAACAGCAAACTAGGCAGAATGTCAGGTTAAGGGATATTTCTTCAAATGGATTAGATTTACTTTTTTGAAAACTACAGGCTAGATTCATCTCCCAACAAGCTCTGAATGTAAAGTAATGTAGTCTCTACAACCTCAACATTTGGATGCAGGGCTAAACGTGGAACCAATTAATAAGCTCTCCACTACCAACCAGCCCTGCCATCCATTCTGCCAGAGTGGTGCTTTCATCCCTCATGTCTCAGTGAACTCAAAACTCAGAAGAGATTCAAGTAGCTCTTCTTCTCTAAAAGGTAATGATCCTTGGCCTGGATCACCTCCCCATGCTCTTTATTCCATTCATTCTTTAGAGAGTTAACCATTACTTTTCTGAGGTACATCAGAGCCTTATACATACTACTGTGTTTTTCACATTATTTAATGGCCATCGTTTTTCACCTCCACTGGACTGTGAGCAACTTGAGGGCAAAGATGCTTTCCACCTCATCTTTGCTTCTCCAGTATCTAGCGCATAGTAGGCCTTAAATCTGACTAGTGAACAGACCAACCTCTCACAGTTGAGAACCCAGCTTACTAAGTAAATGGGAGATACAGAACTCAATAAAGTGCTTTACAGAATAATTTTGTTAAGAATTTTAAGATGGCAATCATTTTTGAAACACAGTTCTTAATTTATCTTATTTTCAGTAAACAGTAGGTAAACAGATTCAAGGCCTACATCTTCATTTTTCCCACTAATGCACCACAGTAAAGGAACAAAGCTACAGACCAGAGAATCCTAATAGGATCCTTACCCTCGCCTGAGGACAGTAAGCAGAGACAGGCTCTCACCAATCACAACAACATCAAGAGATTTGCTAGTTAATGATAGATCCATGTGGAATTAAAACTGTGTCTTACTCATCTGGGGAGGCTCCCTACTTTGTATGTAATCTAAGAATATGTATAGATAATGGGTAAATGAATGCTTTTAGCAGAACTGTACATGTCCAAGTTTCTGAGAGTAGAACAATAGTCCTTGGTATTTTTGTTTGGAAGTGGTGAGCAGGAGAGGAAAGAAGATGAGATGGAGATGAGCTGATGAATATATCTGATGCTCAGTTGTCTCACCTGAAATAAAGAGCAATTCTAGACCTTCCTGTCCCTTCATGCAAGTTTCCCTAAGACATCCAGATTTTTTAAATTTACTTTTTATTACATTATTTTGTTTTTTCAGTGTTCCAAGATTCATTATTTATGCCTCACACCCAGTGCTCCATGCAATACATGCCCTCAATACCCACCACCAGGCTCGCCCATCCCCCCACCCACTCCCATCCAAGACCCTCAGTTTGTTTCTGAGTCCAAAGTCTCTCATGTTTCATCTCCCTCCCCGATTTACCCCACTTCCCATTTCCTTTCCTTCTCCTGCTATCCTCCATATTACTCCTTATGCTCCGCAAGTTAGTGAAACCGTATGATACTTGACTTTTTCTGCTTGGCTCATTTCACTCAGCATAATCTCCAATCCAGTCCATGTTGCTACAAAAGTTGGATATTCATCCTTTCTGATGGAGGTGTAATATTCTGTTGTATATATGTACCTTATCTTCTTTATCCATTCATCTGTTGAAGAGCACCTTGGCTCTTTCCATATTTTGGCGATTGTGGCCATTGCTGCAATGAACATTGGTGTACATATGGCCCTTCTTTTCACTACATCTGTATCTTTGGGGTAAATACCCAGTAGTACAATTGCAGGGTCATAGGGTAGCTCTATTTTTAATTTTTTTTTAATATTTATTTATTTGACAGAGAGAAACACAGCCAGAGTGGGAACACAAGCAGCGGGAATGAGAGAGGAAGAAGCAGGCTTCCTGCCAAGCAGGCAGCCTGATATGGGGATCCATCCTGGGACTCCAAAATCATGACCTGAGCTGAAGGCAGAGACTTAACCACTGAGCCACCAGGCGCCCCAATCTATTTTTAATTTTTTAAGAAATCTCCACACTGTTTTCCAAAGCGGCTGCACCAACTTGCATACCCACCAACAGTATAAGAGGGTTCCCCTTTCTCCAGAGCCTCTCCTACACTTGTTTCCTGTCTTGTTAATTTCGGCCATTCTGACTGGTATAAGGTGGTATCTCAGTGTGGTTTTGATTTGAATATCCCAGATAGCTAGTGATGACAAACATTTTTTCATGTGTCTGTTAGCCATTTGTATGTCTTCTATGGAGAAGTGCCTCTTTATGTCTCCTCCCCTTTTTTTGATGTGATCATCTTCTTTTTGGGTGTTAAGTTTGAGGAGTTCTTTATAGATCTTGGATATCAGCCCTTTGTCTGTAGTCTCATTTGCAAATATCCTGTCCCATTCCGTGGGTTGCCTCTTTGTTTTGTTGACTGTTTCCTTTGCTGTGCAGAAGCTTTTTATTTTGATGAAATCCCAAAAGTTTATTTTCACTTTTGTTTCCTTTTCCTTTGGAGACGTGTCTTGAAAGAAATTGCTGTGGCCGATCTCAAAGAGGTTACTGCCTATGTTCTCCTCTAGGATTTTGATAGACTCCTGTCTCACTTTGAAGTCATTCATCCATTTCGAGTTTTATCTTTGTGTGTGGTGTAAGAGAATGGTTGAGTTTCATTCTTCTATATGTAGCTGCCCAATTTTCCCAGCACCATTTATTGAAGAGACTGTCTTTTTTCCACTGGATATCTTTTCCTGCTTTGTCAAAGATTATCTGACCAGAGGCTATCTATACTCAGTTGTCCAGAGTTGGTACTTTTTCAATCCATAAATCAAGAAACATGAAGGAAGTGCAAATTATGAATTATCTTTTTCTTCCATCTTCTCTTCTCCCTGATTTGTTATCTTCTCTATTTATCATAGTGATTTAACATATTTATTCTTTATTTAAGTTCTAGATTAAATACTGTGTCTGAAATACCACTGGATGCATTTTAAAGTTCCAGCCAGCTGCCAGGCACTACTCTAAGTACTAGGTACACTATGATAAAGAAAACAGAGATCATTCCTAATTTCATGGAGCTTATATTCTGGTGGGAGAGAAAGATAATGAGCAAGGAAACAATATATATACAAAACTTCAACTACTATGAAGACAGTAGAGCACAGTAAGGGGATAAGAGTAACTTAGAAGATAGGATACAGTCACCTTATAAATATAATGACCAGGAAGATGTTTTGAGGAAGTCCCAGTGCTGAAAAAAAGCAGTGATTCTTCCCCACCCAAGCCAGCTTACTCAGACATTTGTTATTCGATGGACCATTCTGTTATATAATCTCCTTTAGGGAAGGACTTATGTCAACACACAGTGAGATACATAGATATTCCGTAAGTGACCACTGCCTAATTAATTTTCCCTGGACGTTCACTTAAATGTCAATTAACTAGAAAAACCACTGGGTTGCTGCAATGATCTCTGATAGCTACATAAGAAACTTATTCCCTAATTTTCCTCTGATGTTCACTTAGATGTCTATTAACTAGAAAAACCATTGGGTTGCTGCAATGATCTCTGGTAGCTGCATAAGAAACTTATTCCTCATCAAAGATTTACCCAAAGTACTGGAGATCCCCTGACAATGTTTTACTTTCTTTCACCCTAAATGTTCTTCACCCACTGGGATATTATCTGTTGACATCCAACATCTGTTGTTCATTTTCGAACACTAATCCCTGTGGTGTGTCCTTTGGGTGATCAAGCTTACTCTGAAGCTCGCTATAAAATATTCAGGAAGATTGGGACTCTCCTATTTTTCCATTGACATTTTTACCCCTCCTTTGATTTCAGCTTGATTTTATTTTTCTTTTGCTTCCCTTCCCCTATTTTACTTCTTTCTTCAGGTAAGCTTTTTCCTTTTGTCTATGCATGCCACAGCCTTGGCCATGTGCTTTTAGACTTATAAAAATCACAGAATTTGAGCAATTTTTTTAAAAGCCCATGTACTAGAATTATTTCAATAGTAAATAAAAATTTTAAAAGGTCAAATCTATTTTCCTGGGCAAGACGTGTTTTTCATTTTTAGGGTCTATCAAAAGTTGTACTTCAGAGGCCTGTCATAAACTTCTAGGTGTTATGAACCCCTCCCTCATCAGTGCCCTTTGAAGTTAGGAGTTTAAAAACAAGGATAGTAAAAATAATCATGGTTATATTTATACTTGTCCAGTACACTTCATTCTAAGGCATAAGAACAACTTTCAACCAAATTAAACTCTACAGCCACTTTCTCTCACAGATAAATATTATTATGAATAAACAGCCACAAGGGTATGTTAACCTACCAGATACGCAGTAAAAGCTGAGCTAAATCTAAAATGAAAATGTTTTCATGAACTACAGCTATTATATTTTCCCTCCTACTGCTTCTAATAGCCCCCACCCGATCTTCCAAATTTGCTCTGAAGTGGCTAATTGTGATATGAAAGGGCTCTCTTCAAATCATTTCAGTGACAATGCACTGAGATTGTTAACCATTGTGTTAAAAGCCTACAACAGAAAGGTTTCATTGGGAAATATGATTTACTTGACATTTTCATCTTTCCAGATGTTATGAAAGTTTCCTTTATTCACCAAGCAAAAAAACCTGAGATATATAAATGGCTTTGAAGTTGGCAGGTAATTTTGAAATTGTTTACAAGAATAAAATCATGGAATAATAGTGAAAGTGTTTTTTCTCTGAATATTTCCCCATATCTTTTGAATCTCTGAAAATTCCAAGAGTATCCTTTCTTCTGAGCCATATGCTCCAAACATAACTCATTCTTCACCTCTGGTGCATTTCTTATCCTGTAGGGTAGATAATAAGCCTCTTCCTAAATCTTTAAAATCCCTAGTTTCATAACCAATTAATTAATTAAACTCCATATGCTATCTAGTGAATCTCCCCAGGACATCCTGATTAGATATCCCATTGCTCAACAGTCTAAATACTGGGCATTTCAGGGATTCCCTGGATGGAAGGTCAGCTGGACTGAAAAGCGGAGGCCCATTCATATTCCAAGTTCTACTCATTTGGATCCCGGTAACTCTGATAAATCAAATCTCCTCATATTCCCTATTTGTAAAAGAAGGACTCTTGGCTCTATTCTTAACCCACTTTCCTGCTCTAAAATTATAATTTATTCACTTCTTGAACATCACCACTAGAAAGTAACAGGCAAAATGACAGAGGATAAATTAGCCACCTCGTATGTCCTCTTGTCCCATTTTCACTTTGTACCGACCCACCAGTCCTCAGGACAATGAGGAAACTCACCTCTTGTGGGTGTTAAGATAAACTGAGGCATATTAAAAATTTTAGTAGTTTTTTCAGCAAAATTCAATTGGAATCAGGCAGTGCTAAACCAGAAGTGGTTAGGAGTGTTCTGCCAACAGGAGCCAGAGAACATAAAGAAAGTGTGGAATCAAATAAAGGAAATTTTTTGATTGGCTATAGTTAAAAGCCTAGTTGGCTGTTTGTGATTGGTTGTCCTTCCCCTTTTGATTTCATGACTATGAGTCATTTACAGGGTTACATTTTGGTTTGCTTTCCTAGGCCACCATGGCATTAGGACCACTTCAATAGAATGGCCCCTGTGTTTAATTAATTTATCATAGGAAAAGCCTTTTTTTATCACCAAAGGAAGGGAAGTCAGAGTACATAGCCTCTACTAATTCCATAAAAATGGGTTCATGAACTAGAGAGAACATTTTTTTAAAGATTTTATTTTTAAGTAATCTCTTTATCGAATATGGGACTGTAATTTATAACCCTGAGATCAAAAGTGGCATGCTCCACTGACTGAGCCAGCTAGGTGCCCCCAGAACATTTTTAAGTTAAGATTTTCCTAACACAGAGATCCAGCTTTTCAGATCATTAGAAAATGCTTCCAATTGGAGGAGGATTTAAGCTGCTTTTCTCCTCCAGCAGAGGAACAATTTCATAGGTTGGGGAAGTTCATGCAGGTGTTCAGAGCAAGGTGTTTCCATTTCATGGCGAAATCTGTTCATGAAACACTTCCCAGCAGCCCACCCCCACAAGGAAGTGCTGCCTCTGGGTCTGTTTGAGTACTACTACATTCTCATTCCCTCCTTAATGTGGAAAACCTATGTTTCTGATTATTTCCCCAAATTTGACATGAACTAGCAGTAAGCAACACATTGCAAAAGAGCTCTGCTAGGCAGCCATGCGAATGAAGCCCTTCAGGTCCAACGTATCAACCCCAGGAAAGGGTTTGTCTTTCTGGCTCGCCCCCCACCTCTCTGCAGAGCAGTGCTGAGGGGCCAGCTCACTCAAGACCTTCCCATCTGTCTACCCCCCATTGGCCTTTCTAAGCTGCCCTCTCTCTCTGAAATATCTCCCAGCTTCATTCACACTGCAAATTTCATTCCATTAGGCTACTGAAGCCTCCTCCCAGATTATTAATCAAGATGTGAAGTAAGATAAAACTTAATCTGCAGTCACTCAGCTACAAGTGCTCAAAGCCAGGCTCATTAAACCTATCTGTCAATGATAGATTACACCAGCCTTAGGCCCCAAATTGATTGGAAGTCAGGCGGAGGTGTGCAAAGCATCCGGTTGCATGATATAGCTAAGAGAAAGAACTCCTTTTATGGTGTGGCCAATTAAATCTGTTTAGAGATAACTATAGGCTATATATTGTTTTATAGATTCTCTTCTCTAGTTGTTAATGGCAGCCAAAGAGATGGGGAAACAGATGTAGAGCTTGGGAAGCAATAATTCCTGTACTGCATGTGAAAAGCTGAAAATCATTATGAATGGGAGTAAAGTAATATGCCATATTAGAAGCAAACCTAGTGAATTCCTGCATGGATTCAAACACTATTTCCTTGTTGAATTCTGTTAAAGTGCTTAAAGTCACATTTCACTAAGGTTCTTATCTATCATCCTGTCATTAGCATCCTTACCACCATCCTCATCATGATATACTTTGTATTTACATTGGGTTTTTCAAGTTCAAAGCACAAAGCAGACACATCAGGCAATTAATCACCTTGAGGGATCTATGTTGGTTGGAATGCTTTCCCAGCGAATGCATTCCTAATATGTCACTGGAGGATCCACTCAGCAGGAGTTCCTGGCCTACAACTTGATGTCAATCCTGGCATTTTGTCAAATTTCAAATACACATTTTCACCTATAAAACTGACAGCCCTATTTTCTGAATCAAAAGAAAAGTAATTTTACTGATCTTTTGGCATTAAGAGTCACTCCTCTCCATTTGGCTATTACTGGGTAGTAGCCACATTTTATACACTCATAAAAGGAAGGAGGAAAAAGATGGAGGAAATAAAATTAAACAAATAAATTGTTTTTTAATGAGAAAGTGAGGGATGAGAAAAAAATAATTAAATCTGAGGAGACTTATAATGAGAAACAGATGTAGATGTGAAAGTAGTTTGAAAGAAGCAGAGGGCTCCAGACATCTTCCAAGAATATGCTTTAATATGTAAACATTTAACAATGCAATAGCTAGGCCCAAATTGCCCAATTTCAAAACTTCACCTGTCTTCTTAAGTTTGCTTTTTATTCCTTAGGATTAAAACGGAAAAGTAGGGTTTCTCATATTTGAGCTATTTAGTAACAAGCTTTATTTATGATGGACAGTGAAACTAGGAATATCTGTTTTGCTTTTCTGTCCTGGTAGATTTTATATTCTGCTTCCAATTCCCATGCCCCCGTGCTGTTCTATTTGAATTTCCAATGCAGCAGAGGAAATGGTTTCTAAAATATTAAAATCCTGTTTTCATTGAGTTTCTTTACGCTTTGTGACCACATTTCTATTCAGATCAGGTTGCACAGCTTTTAACTTTTCCAAGTCTAAATTTAAGAGCAACTGTATGGTACCCCCTAAGTGGATAGTTCTTATAACAAGGGAGAAGCACTCAAAATTGCAGAGAAGCCAGGCTGCTAGAATGACCCCCTCCCCCTACTTTTTTTTTTTTTTTTTTAGTGTTTACTCCCCTTTTCAGACTTCTTGGAACTGTTCCAAGTGACAGCTGTACTTTAAACATGGGCTCATTGGGAGCAGGACACAAAGAAAATAGTGTCCAAGAAATAAACCTCTGGGTTCACTTTGCATGGAGAATAGTCTCAGCCACATCCTCAACCTTCAACCTTTTGTCTTCTTACCTCCACTCTTGCTTTCCCTAAATTCCAGTTCTACATAGGAGGGTTTTTTTTGTGTTTTTTGTGTTTTTTGTGTTTTTTGTGTTTTGTTTTGTTTTGTTTTGTTTATTGTATCTAATGCTAGGGCTTTATTGCTTTCTCCCTGAAGACCAAACAATACAGTCTAAACAAATGAACCTGGCCATTCTCTTTAAGGGAATCTGATTTTAAAGCCTGGTTGGTCCCTCAAGAAAAAAAATCTCTGAGAAATTGAACCTGGGGCCTTTTGAGTCGGCCTCAGAGAACTTGCTTGTCCTTCCCTAAATAGCAACCCTCACTGTAATATTATAGTTCTAATAATTAGTGCTTACATGTTACTTTATAGCTCATAAAGCATTTTCATATCTTCATAAGAGTTCTGTGTCATCACGGGCAGATTTTGTTTTATCTACATTTTATAGATGAGAAAACTTTCATTCAGAGAGATTACATGACTATGCCAAGAATAAATATAATTAGGAGAGAAACCAGGGCTCCAGCTCAGGCCTCCTAATTCCCAATCACATTTACTTCATCCACAAGTATGTGTGTTCCCATAATTCCTCTTCCTGAGAGCAGGTCATTCTGAGTTTTGTTTTCCTGGTGACTCCTCTCCTCTTCAACCCAAATACGAATGGCCCAGAAAATCTTGGGGAATTCACTCAGATCGTGGTGACACATCTTAGGTGCAAAGGTGGCCTGTCTGAACTTCATCCTAACTCACTTCACTTGGATCTGTGTTAGTCTTCCTCTTGTTAAAGATGGTTTCAAATCAACAGATACTTGTGTTGTATCTACTTATCCAGGCACTGTGCCAAGCTCTAAGGAGACAACAATAAATAAGATAGCCATTGAGGAGCTTACAATCTAAATTAAACAATTACAGTCCAATATGAACAGAAATAGTAATGAAAGTCTTATTGGGGGAAAGGACATCTAAATTAAGGCTTGAAAAGTGAGTTATCCAAGTAAAGAAGTGGGAAAAAATATTTTAGGAAAAATATATATTGCTTGGGAGTTGTTTAATGAGTATAGTGTTCAGTTTTGCAAGATGAAAAAGTTTTGGAGATTTATTATGGAAGAAGGTGAATATATTTAGTCCTACTCACCTATATGCTTAAAAATGGTTAAGATGGGGGAGCCTGGGTGGCTCAGTTGGTTAAACCACTGTCTTCAGCTCAAGTCAGGATACTGGAGTCTAGGGATCGAGTCCCATATCGGGCTCCCACCTCTGCGGGGAGTCTGCTTCTCCCTCTGACTTTCTCTCCTCTCATGCTCTCTCTCACTCTCTCTCTCTCAAATAAATAAATAAAATTTAAAAATGGTTAAGACGGTAAATTTTTAATTTGTATTTTACCCAAAATCAAAGATAATTGTATTTTTTTCACCATGTACAATGATGCAAATCCCAGTCCACCAGTCCTGAAGTTTTGGGCACTGAAAATATGAGCGCCAGAATCAGCTTTTACTGATTTTACATTATTTCCTGGTGGGAAGTTTTAGTCCCACCGTTGGTCAACTCTGATAAGGGACAACGCTAAGTAAAAGGGGTATTAATTGTGATTTCTTACCAACTCCAGGCACCTAGAGAGTTTATTCCTCTCACAGCTCTGAACCTCTCCATACCTGCCTATACCAACCATTCTAAAGTGCAAACAAGAAAACTGTTCTTTCAGCTGAGGCCACAATAAGGAAAGGGAAGGATTCAAGCATCCTTTGATTCAGCCAAAAAACTTGTGTTAAAAAAAAGATAAATTATCCATGCCTTGTGAGTTCACATATTCCTAGGACTTTGTATTTTCTTTTGTATATTTGTGCTTTTACCTTGACTTTTTAAATTGTTTCTTTTAAGATTTTACTTATCTGTTCATCAGAGAGAGATAGAGAGAGCACAACTGCAACCAGGGGAAGGGAGAAGCAGGCTCCCTGCTCAGGGAGTCCGATGTGGGGCTCTATCCCAGGACTCTGATATCATTACCTGAGCTGAAGTCTTAACTGACTGAGCCACCCAGGCACTCCATCCTTGACTTTTTTTTTTTTTTTAATTTATTTATTTTAGAGGAAGAGAGAGAAAATCCTCAAGCAGACTCCCTGCTGAGCACAGAGCCGGACAATGTAGGGCTTGATCCTAGGACCCTGAGAGCATGACCTAAGCTCAGATCAAGGGTTAGCCTCTCAGCTGACTAAACCCTCTAGATGCCCTTCCTTGATTTTCTTTTTAAATAAAGTTCCAGCTTGGATTGACAAGGGGAATGTGACATGGTCCATTTGAACGACTGAAACTCCCTAGAGCACTGGGAAACCCTGACAGAGCTGAAACAGGGAGGAAGGTGACCTGGACCCAAAGTGATTACTGGCCCTTTTCCACACAGGGTTAAATTATACTAGTCTGAGATACCAGGCACATTCCCCATTCCCATTTTCCCAGAACTCTGGGCAGACTTAAGAACACTGGGACTTTCAGAAGTTGGAACACTCTGAGGAAAATGTTAGCAGCAGAAGGGAAGGGTTGCCCAAGAGCCATCCCCCTGGTCTCTCCCTGTCCCTCCATACCCCACCCTACTTTCCCCATGTACTCACTTCAGAAAACGGTGTACTCCTCCTGCACCAAGAAACAGCCATAAGTAACCAGATGGGTTCTGAGGGAGACCAAACTTGAAACAGAAAGGTGAGCAACACTAAAAACTTAGCTGAGATTCTTAACTTTTATATACTTCTTATCTCAGAAGAAAAATCACAGTCAGCTGTGAGCTCAAGCAAGCTCAAGGATCTGAGCCAAAGACAGATTCTTAACCAACTGAACCACCCAGGTACCCCTGTCCTGTTATTTCTTAAAAGTCATCATTTTAATTTTTTACCTGTCTCAATATGACCAAGGTTTCTAGTCTTGCCCATATTTCACATTAGTTCTGATGCTTTGGGAAAAGTATAGTGTTGTTTTTGGGTTTTTTTGTTTTTTTTTCAAAAACATTATTGAAGCCAACTATGAATAGGCATTAGATTAATCTGGAAGTGGGTTATTTGGAATTTGGGACAGACTTACCATAAAAATATCTTATTCATGGTGTTTGGGCATCCAGCAAGACTAGAAAAGAATTACAGTTCATAATGTAAGTAAATTCAGGTTCTTAGAGTGCTATAGGTCTTACTCCATGCAGAATGAGGACAATTCTCTGGAGAACTCAGAGCTCCAATTTGGCCTCCCACCCAACTTTATCCTTTAAAATGGGTTTGGGTGTGTGTCTTAGTTTAGGCTCTCTGGAAGTAGGCCCTGAGAAAAGGATTTTAGTGCAAGCAGTGTATGTGGAAGGTACAGGGAGCATAGATAGGTATAGAAAAAAAAAAAAAAAAAGAAGAAGTAGAAAGTGATACAGAGAAGAAAACACAGGTGTTATAAAATCTGCTACTACAGGGAGCAACTACCTGCAATTTAACCCTGCAGCAAAACTCTGGAACTAGGGTAAAATGCATGCGTCACAATCATCTATCTACCCAAGGGGCAAGGAATTAGAGTACAGGCATACCTCATTTCGTTGTGCTTTGTTTTACTGCCTTTCTTTCTCCCTTTCTTTCTTTCTTTCTTTCTCTCTCTCTCTCTCTCTCTCTCTCTCTCTCTCTCTCTCTCTCTCTCTTTCTTTCTTTCTTAACAAATTGAAGGTTTGTGGCAGCCCTGCATTAAGCAAGTCTGTTGACACCATTTTTTCCAACTGCATTTGCTCATTTCATGTCACTGTGTCACATTTTGGTAATCTCACAATATTTCAAGTTTTTTCATTATCATTAATTTTGTTATGGTGATTGGTCATCAGTGATTATGACTCACTGTAAGCTCAAATGATGGTTAGCATTTTTTGGCAAATATTTTTAATTTAAGGTATGTACATTTTTTAGACATATTGCTATTGCATATTTGAAAGACTACAGTATAGTATGTAGATAACTTTTATGCACATGGGAAAATCAAAAAAATTCACTTGACTTATTTTTTTGTAATACTGGCTGTATTAGGATAATCGGGAACTGAACCTGCCATGTCTCCAAGCACGCTTGCATTTATATATCAACGCCTGGGGGATGGAGGGGTAGGAAGCATGTGTTGATTCCCTCATTCTTCATCCTTGGTTCCAGAAAAACAAAGTCATCAGCCACAGAAATAACAGATAACTGGAAGTTGAACATTATCAGGCATACACTAAGACTAAGCGGTCTGGGGAAATACCAAACGCTGAGGAGAAGGAGGAAGGAACTAATGTCCATACTGTACAGTTATGATGTTCAAGACAAAGAGAAGTGACCCTACCACCCCACCCCATCCCCACCCCCACCCCCCCATGAACAAAAATCTCTCAAAATTAAACTGAGTAATCTAAAGGTCTGTCTTTGAGCTGAATCTGCCAGCCTGCCGGACATTTGCTTTGTGTCTGATTCCATTCTTTTCCTGGCCCACACTGCTCTCAAGTGAAATTGATATAAGGGGATAGGCCTTTATAATTAGGAACGCAAGCCTATAATAAGAGTAAACTTTGGTTTAAAATAACAGCTAAATGTCAATGAAAAGCAAGTACTTCCCTTTCTCTTTTGTAAAAGTAGATCCATTTCTGTGCTTTTCCAGTGGCAGTTGACACCCTCCAGAAAGCTGAGATGCCCCTCATTAAAGGGTCCAGGCATTAGAGGATCATTTACCTCCCGTTCTTTTGCAGCAACAGCAAAATCAATCTCTGCTGTTCAAATTGGGATCTCCTATTACATTAGAGTGCAACGGTCAAAGCAACAGTGGGAGAATCCAAATGTTTGTGGAGCAGAGGAAATCCTATAGTTGGGCACATTGTAACTAGGAAGGCATGGGAGGAGAGTGCAGATCCCCACCTTGGGTAACTCAAGGCCCCCACAGTGCCTCAGAGGAAGAGAGCCTGTTGTGGTTTTTGCATTTCATCCTCCCTGCCTGGGCCCTTGGCTCTTGTAACTTCTCTCTGTTTTACCAACAGAGGCCAGGACAACTTGTCCTATCGATAAACAAGCTAACAGCTCAAAAGGCTTTTTTCTTAACTTCTAACTTCACTGTAAGTTGTACTACAGAACTATTGAGCAAAGAGAGTTTTCAGACTTGAAGAAAACTCCTTCCCAGGGGAAATCTCCATTGGAAGAGTTACGTGAGCTGGGAAGTGCTAGGAAAATGCAATCCTGATCAAAGGAAACTCATTCCCCCAGAATAAACCCAAGGCCCCGTTCTTAACCAGACCAGCAGTAGGGGTAATAATTAGGTACTAAAACTCATATGATGTGGGTGACAATGCAGGAATTTCACAGTAGATGTCAATTTTATGTTCCATAACAAAAGTTACGGACTATCTTAGACTCATTTTTTTCTTAAAGAATTATTTAATGCATCTAAACAAAAAAGCAAGTTTTCTGTTATAAAACAAAAAGACATATGGTTACCCACACACACATAACACCTACTTTTTGTATACAGTCTTTTTATATATTACTTTTACATTTTCGCACTATATGGGTTTTTACTGATGCAATGCCATTATGGGGTTTCTTTAACTGCATTAAAACAACAAATCAAAAAATTCACCAATTTTAAGTAGATATTTGAATGATTGCTTTAAACTAAGTTGTAGAGCATTTTCATCACCCAGTGAGGTCCTCGTGCCAATTTGCAGTTATTTCCCGTTCCTACCTCCAGGCTCTGGCAACCACAACTATACTTTCTTCCTCTATAGATTTGCCTTTTCTGGATAGTCCATGTAGATGGCATCATATAGACTGTGGTCTTTTGCATCAGACTCCTTTCACTTAACATAATCTTTTTGAGAATCACCCATGTTGTATGTAGCCTATATCAGTACCTCATCAGTACCTATTTTTTATTGCTGAATAGTATTTTATTGCACAAATATGCCATATTTTCTTTAATCTTTTTACCAATTGATAAATATTTGGGTTCTTTCCACTTTTCGTCATTATGAATAGTACTGCTGTGAACATTCCAATGCAAGTCTTCATCAATAATTCTGCTATGAACATTTGTATATGTCTTAAATAATATTATGAAGACCTGCATGTAAGTCTTTATGTGGGTGTATGTTTCAATTTCTCTTCAGCTCATTTTAAAGCAGAGAAAATGAAGAATTCAATATATAGTTAGAAGAAAAAGAGCGTACTTTTTTAGACTTAAAATAATTTTATACAGTCTTTTCAGTTGCTTAAGGAAAATACTACAATTTAAGGGGGAAGTTCCTCTTTTACTGTAAGATCACGTGGACATTTGAGATAATTTGAAAAATAAATAAATATAGCACCTATCATCCCACCATTCATTCGGACATGATCACTATTAACATTTTAATGACTTTTCTTCCAGCCTTAGTTTTATACATATACATTTTTACATAGTCTATCTTATCTCATATATGGCGTTTTATATTGCTTTTTAAATGAGTATTTCACATATAATTTAAAACTCTTCATAAGCCATTTTTTAAGATTATATAATATTCTATCATAAGTGCTACACTATCTTCTATTTAACCATTTCCCCATTGTTGGACACCTAAGATGAGTTATTCAGTAAATATTTATCAAATTCTCACTGAGTACCAGAAACTGTACTGGTCACTAATTATATAATTGTGAGCACAAATAGGCATATTCACTGCTTTCGTGGAACTTATAGCCTAACCTTTCACATTATAAATATTATGATTAAAATCCTCAAAGACAAACCTGTACCTCATTTTATATTAATTCCTTATGACAGAATTTCAAAAGTAGAATTAGTGCATCAAAGAATATTAATATTTTTAAGACTCTTAAGAAATAATAGAAAGTTACTTTCCAGAGAGGTCACAGAAATTTGCATTCCTTTTGGCAGTGTATAACACTAGTCATCTTATTATTTCTTTGTCAGTGCTGCATTTTTAACAAAGCTTCTAGCCGCTTCAAAATCTTTTTGGAAATGGATAGGAATATTTCCATATTAATAAAAATCAACTCTCCTATCTCTCTTTCCAAATTTCTATTTATTCATTACTACAAAGTCGTGTTCATACCCTAAAGCTGATAATGCAGCTAAAGAAAATTTTGATGACTAACAAATCTTGTATGATAGATGTTTTCCCAAATGCCTGTCCATGTGGCAATTTATTTTCTTAATAAAGATCTTTTCCCTTTGGAGATACTACTTAAATAATTTAATATAATTTTCAGAACGTGCTGGTAGTTAGGGTTGGAATATTTGGGGGGATGCCTTTTCTCTAAGGTTGAATTTGGAGGCAGGCTCTAGATAATTATCTAAGCATCTATGGGAGAGTTCTGAATGACTTTATAAGCTATCATAATCATTCAGTTATGATAATTTACAAAGCAGCCAAAGGCAATTTTTGTCTTCAGCTACATAATGATTTCTCTAATCCTGATTGAGCTTTCTTTTGACACTTCAGAATTGTCTATAGCTTCAATATGCAGCCCCAACAGACTTTTGGAACTCTTTATCAAAGCAATAACCAACAAATGGGAGACAAGGAGAGAAACTACTGGGGACCTTTTAAATCAAATTTAAATCAAATGATTTTATAGGCAGAAGAAACAAATATACAACTTGTTCTGTGTCAGTATTTTAAAAAACAAAATCATGTACTCCACTGAATGGTTATAGAATCAGGTTCTAGTTCAAATAGAATAGGTTCAAGTTCAAAGACACCTCACAATCTCTAGGCCAACCCTCTCATATTTTACAAATAAAACCCGTGAAAATGAGAAAGTGACTTGTGTGTGATCCCATAGAAATACACAGAAAAGACAGAACTTCAATCCAGAACTTTTGCTCCAAAACCACATTTAGTCACTCTATAAAATTTTTTACTTCTCAATAATCCTCTTAAATGATATTCTACCTATAAACTAATGATAAATAACAGTAGCTACCATTTACTTTATTAAACACTTTATTAAATACTTTCAATGTGCTAGGCTCTTCACACACATATTCTCAATCCTCACAGCCTCCCTAGGGTATGTGGCAAATGAGAAAAATGAATTAAAGAGCAATTAAATGATTTTCTCAAAGTCACACAATTAGGAAGCAATATATACACAAGGACTGAGACCTAGACTGTGCTACTCAAAGTGTGGGCATAGACTGACTTACCACAAATGCAGAATTTCAGGCCCCACCCCAGACTTACTGATCATGGTCTGCTCTTTGAAAAGATTCTCCAGTGATTCATATACACACAGGTTTGGGAAGTAATGGTAAAAGCCAAATCCTATTTTCTTAACCATTTCATAATACTGCCTCAAATCTCTGGGAGAGTCAAGGAGACTATTAGAAATAATTGTGTAGGCATCACGTAACCAAGAGATGAAGACAGTCCTCTGCTTTAAGAACTTGTAAATATCAGCATTTAGTTCTAAGCGGAAAGTGCAAACGACCAACATTAAAAAAAACTGCAGAATAGATAATATTTGGTACTATCAAGTGGTATATTTCTGCAATTACAGCAAAATTTTAATCAACAAAAGAAACAAGACTTTAATCCGCAAAGCATAGAGATTGTGATATTATTATTAATGGGAATCTCACAACTATTTGAAAATCCGGTGAGTTTATGGGAAAAGCCTCAGTTCTCAATTTTTTAAAAAAGATTTTATTTATTTGACAAAGGGAGAGAGCACAAGCAAGGGGAGTGACAAGGAGAGGGTGAGGCAGGCTTCCCATTGAGCAAAGAGCCCGATGTGGGGCTCATTCCAGGACCCTGAGATCATGACCTGGGCCAAAGGCAGACACTTCACTGACTGAGCCACCCAGGTGCCCCAGTTCTAAATTTATGTTGGTTTCCTCCCTCCACATTGTAGGAAAGAGAGGGGTGACTCCTATTTGAAAAAGAATTTTAAAAAAGCATAAAATGTATTCTGAAACAAATTATCACACGTACAGTATTTTGCAATGGTATTCATAGGTAATAAGGATTAAGAAAACATTTAAAAACTAACAGCAAGTTGAATATGAAATCCCAACCATTGAACCATTGGAACCAGACTCTTGTTGGTCTTCTCGCCATAATTTCTCCTCCAAAAAAGAAAAAAGCAAAACAAAACCCAAAATGACAACTTGGTATTTTTGAATCCACATGAGAACAACATGTGGAATCTTTAAAGTACAGCATAAAATAATAAGCAAAAATTATTTACCAGAATTTACAGTGAAAAGCTATGGGGAGGGGGAAAGGGGATGCCAAACAGTGCAATTAGTGTTACAAAGTTACATTAACACATAAATAATTTCAGTGGCAGGTCATAAGATTCACATGCATATTTTATCAAACTGTAAGAAATAATTTTTCAATCTGACCCTGATCCTTCTGTGTACTTTGAAGTCTGCAAATCAGCAGTATAGCCTATAAGTTTAAAGAAATTTAGAAAGAATTGTGAAGTTAAAAGGTACTTTTGATGTTTGTTCTTTTTCTCCCACCACAAGGGCATTTGATACAACCAAGAAAAGTGGAAAATGTTAATGCCCAAGAAATTTCCATAGCAGGCATATTCATTTAACCCTTTGTGGCCACTACCTGTCATAGGCCAAAGGGTAACACAACACCGCTGTTCTGTTAAGAGCCTGTGAACCCCTTTTCAATAACTCTGTCATTACTGTCACTGAGCCTCATTCCTCCCTATCACCACAGTCAGTCCCTAACATCTCTTTCTGCCTTGTCACCCTTCATTCTATGCAGTCTTCCAGGCTGAATCTTCACAGTACTCCCTGCTCAAAAAACTTTCAGTGGCTCCTCTTACCGGCAAAAGGGAATTTATACTTACACTCTGACTCTCAGGGCCTTTTGTTATGTGGCCCAAATTACCTTGCCAATTTATTTCCCACATCTCATCGCCAACAACCTGGATCTTAGGTCAAACTGAACTCTTTGCTCTTCTCCACCTCTCAACTTCTCCCTTCTAGACAGCCTGAATTTGAAACCTAGATTGACCCCTTACTAGCTGTGTAGCTTTGCACAACCTCTCTATTCCTCACTTCCCTCATGTGTAAAAAATGGCAACAGTATCCAAACTATAAGGATGTTATGAGGAACACTTGACTAATAAAGCATATGCCAAGCATTTAGGACAGTACCTGGCACAGATTATTCTCAAGCATGAAATGCTGTTCTCTTCCTGTCTGTGTGTTCGAATTTAGCCTTCAAAATCTAGCTCAAGCATGATTCTCTGTGAATTCATCTCAACCTCTCTTAAGGAACGCTTGGCATTTAGTAAGGCATGAAAATTGTTAATTAAAAGAGGGAGATTTATACCTGTCCATTCTGCATTGTAAATGCCTGGTTACGCAGGTCTGTATCCTCTGCTGATCTTTGAACTCCACTAGGGCAACTATGTCAGTAACCCCAGCACTGGCCCAATGCCTAGTCCCTAGAGTCCTTAATAAAAATCCATTATATGAACAAATAAATGAAAGTCGAACTCCTTTAGTATCTTATTGGCACTTACTATATGTTCAGTTTCCCTTAATATTATATTAATTATGCTATACTATATATATAGCATTATATACTATATAGTATTAATATATAGTATTATATACATAGTGTTATACATATAATTAATACTCTCTCTATATATATAGTATTACTCAGGGTAAGATCCATATATGATTTATCTTTATCTCCCCAGCTACCAGCATAGACTCATATATACTAGGCACTTAATTTTTTTAAAAAGAGAAAAAGAATGAAAGGGAGAGAGGGATGAAGGAGGAAAGGAAGAGAAGGGGGGAAAGAAGGGAGGAGGAAATATATCAAGCACTAGTCCTAATCTATTGCATCAAGAATTTTCCTTTTGCTGATTCCCACTGTCAGAGTGCTTCTATCCAGACCAGTAGAAAATACACTGTGTCATAAAAATTAACTTTGTTATGCAAGATTTCTCCAGATCTAAAAGCATGTGCCAGCCACATTGCCAAGGATTTTTTTTTTTTTAACACACTTCGCTATCCTTATTTAATGTCTCCTTATAAAAAGAATACAGGAGGCGGGGGGGTAGGTCACCACAAGCAACAGAACTGTCAAAGAGTTTTTTCTGTTCCTTTTCCTTACAGACAGTCCTTATGGTTTGTGTCAGTCCCACAGCTCAAGCTTAGAGTCCTTTCCCACTGTGAAATTCAAGCATCCTGCTCACTATTTCCTCTGGAATGCTTCTGGGTGTCAGCTGAGCAAGACTGCTCTGGAGTCTCCAGAGCTTGGTTAAGATTGTGCTAGCCCACAAGGAGAAAGGCATTGAGGGAAGGCTCCACCACTCTACTCTGCCCACAGTCCCTCTCCCTGCACAGATGATATTATTCTGTTGTTGACCTCCCTTCTGGTCACTATCACCAAGTCACAAGATAGGGCTGAGAATATATCCAAGGGCTTCCGAGCCGAGTTCTCAGATCACAAACTCCTTGGGAAGTATTCCTATCTGACATAGCCAAGAGGAGATATAAGGAAGGCAAGAAGAAAGTGCTACTTCCTTCAGCATTAGTACCTGATCTGTAGCCAAGGCATTGTAAGGCAAAATGGTAGAAACCTTCAAGAAAATTTCTGCAATGAAAATGGCCAGATGGGGGAGCACTATAGGAGTAACACATATAGAATATAGGAACCAGGCTGACCTGTACACAAACCCAGCTGCACCTCTTACTGTCTGGCCTCTGCCATTCTACTTAAACTTCATGAGCCTCTGCTGGTTATATGATTTAATAAAACAATGTTTATAGTATGCCTAACATGTAGTAAACTGTCAACAGTGGTAGCTACCAGTGAGAAATCAATGTAAAACAATGATTCTTGGAAGATAGATGTCCACAAGCCAGGAAATTATGTCCTTGCCAATGAGGATTTGCTATTATCATTTATTTTGCCCAATTTTAAGTAGGATATTTTGACACTCATCAAACATTTAATTGAGTGAACTAATATATGAAATTTCTGAACAGAACATAGTACATAAATTCAAATAAGGTCTGATATTTAAACGGCTATTTTCGAAGACTGTACATATGTACCTTTATGGAAAAATTATTTTTATAAAGTAATCTTTAAAATACTTTCTTACTAATTTCTCATTGTTCTTTATTATAAATGACAGGAAGTAGGAGAAATAATATGCCAGCCTTAAATTTTTTCTTGTCTGAGCCCATTAAAATGCTGATTGTTGAAATCCAACAATTGAACACTAGCTGATGATACTAGTCACCACTTAACATTTCACATTTCCTATGCAGCAGCAACCTGAGCATCTGTTTGTTTTTATTATTAACTTATAATGTATTGTTTGTTTCAGGCGTACAGTTCTGTGATTCATCAGCCTTATACAATACACAGCACTCAACACATACCCTCCCCCATGTCCATCACCCAGCCACCCCACCCCACCCCTCTGCTCCAGCAACCCTCAATTTGTTTCTTGAGATTAAGACTCTCTTATGGTTTGTCTCCCTCTGGTTTCATCTCATTTATTTTTTTCATCTCTTCCTCTATGATCCTCTGCCTTGTTTCTCAAATTCCACGTATCACTGAGATCATATGATAATTGTCTCTCTGAGTAACTTATTTTGCTTAGTATAATACCTTCTAGTTCCATCCACGTTGTTGCAAATGGCTAGATTTCATTTTTGATGGCTGCAGAATATTCCATTGTGTTTATATACCACATCTTCTTTACCCATTCATCTGTCGATGGACATCTGGACTCTTTCCGTAGTTTGGCTATTGTAGACATTGCTGCTATAAACATTGGGGTGCAAGTGCCCTTCAGATCACTATATTTGTATCTTTGGGGTAAATACCCAGTAGTGCAATTGCTGGGTCATAGGGTAGCTCTATTTTCAACTTTTTGAGGAACCTCCATACTGTTCCAGAGTGGTTTCACCAGCTTGCATTCCCACCAACAGTGTAGGAAGTTTCCCTTTAACCAGAGCATCTTCTGTCTACTGTTGCCTACCTATTTTCCTTCTGAGCCATAGAATTTCCCAGAGTCCCCAACTTTTCACCCACTATTTCTATCTTAATGGATTTGCCCTTTTTTGGTGCCTAATAAAGTTGTGCAGTACTTTCACTCCTCACAGTTTGACACAGGGCACTTCAATTTTGAGGATGGAGAATATATAAAATGAATTCTTTTCCACTGTATTAGGCTTAGAGTATGGCATGCTGTGTTTACTTAAAAAGAGGACATTCATGCTACATATACCATCTGAAAACGGTATGTGGAGGCCCTTATTGAATTCCTAAAGCTTTCCTTATATAGCCAGGATTATCATGAAATGTATTTACAGTGTGATTAGAAGAATATTTCCTATGTCTATTCAGTGTTGTTCACAATCTCTGACAGGTATCTTTTAAAAAATAATTTTGTTTTGTATTTTTCTGTATTCATACATACACACACTAATACTTCTCATAAGAAAATAATTATTTGTTCAACAGTGGGTAATGCTACCAAAATTACAAGATCCATGGTTTTTTTTTCAGTCTTTAAATTTTGGTGAATGCATCTGATAGTTTTAACTTAAAGGGTTATCCTACCAGTTAGCCTGGGTTCCCAAAACTTAAGGAGAGAATGGTACAAATTCACTTGCTCTCCTGTTTAGCCAAAATAGAAGGAAAGAGGCATACTCATCATAAAACTAAATTCTCCTTTTTAAGGGAAGGATGGTAATGCTAATCACCAAGTTATAAAGCTAATTAGAGAATTCTAGAATTACCCAAAAATGTCCTCCTAGACCATTCAGGAAAGAAACACTGTAATTTAAACAGTTTCTCAGTTGTGTTTTACTTTAAAAGTTACATCATAGGGGCACCTGGCTGGCTTAGTCAGAGAGCATGTGACTATTCATCTTGGGGTTGTGAGTTTGAGCCCCATGTTTGGTATAAAGATTACATACCTATATACATACATATGTACATACATACATACTTTTTAAAAAATGTTACATTGTAGACTCTGTATATTGGCCTGCACAGATCCCCTTATATTCTCAGTAAAACAAAAAGAACTCAGCTGCCGCTACTGATATAATAGGCACTTCAGTCTTTCGGCCCAGTTAGCACAACTTTCCGTGAAAGATATTGAACCTACTTGAAGTTGTCAAAAATCCTTTAGAAAACAGGGTTTTTCATGGAACAAACCTGCCAATAATATTGAGCAAGCTAAATAAGGAAAAATGGCTAAGTGAGGCTGGCCCATATCCAAGCTCTACACACACCATAGATGTGTCAGGGCATCTCTTCAAAAGATCATCTCCTCGGTAACAGGAAAGCCAAGTTCAAAGTGAATGTTTCAAGAAAGCTAATTTCATGTTTGCATTTAATCTCCATATTAAAGAAACATCAGAGAAATGATATTTAGAGAAACTTTAAGGCTAAATCCAAATTCTGGAACTACACTACATTTACGTTTTGGGAGAATAACCGTCAAGGAGAATAAACAATAAATACAGAAATATTTTTACAAAAGACATTAGATTCCTCTATACTTTGTACTCCCAGAAGAAAATGACAGTGTTCTCTTTCGTGATACATTGTGCTAACCATATTCACTAGTCATTGGAAATGATTCTATTTAATATATCTTTCTTTAAGGGCTGTCTGGCAGTCTTACACTTCTGGAATTCCAAATGTGCAGGCTGCCACATCTTCTCATCAAAGTATAAAATATTCCTGGACAGGTAAAATTGTCTCTGTCACATGCCTTTTACTTTGGATATTTATATTTCCTATGTAATTTTAATGTATCTGAAAATCAAAAGCATCTACTGGAAGCAAAAAGCAAACCTGGGATTTGCTGATATTTTGTGGTTCCAGGACTGGGAGCTATTATCACATGCCTAAGGATTTTATATCTTTCAGATGGCTTATATGCCATCTGAATCTTATACTAAACTGCCAATGACCACCATTGGGCCAGGTTTTTATGCAGAACATTTTACTACTAACAAAAAAATGACTTTTATTGAAACAATATTTCAAATTGAAATAATGTGGATGACACTAGGAAAAATTCTTGAGCAAAACTTCCTAATACATACAGGTAATTGAACCTGTTAAGCCCACCCAGTATCCTGCTTTTGAGTCTTTAGGGTCATCCACTGACCAGGCCTAGCCAGCTTCAAACACCTGAGAGCTCCTCCTGACCCTGCTCAGCTTACAAGCCAAATGTTGGCCCTGCTGGATATAACCAGTAAGAAGCCATTACTCTAGTAGCACGTAATATATTCAAATACAGGCTGGAGAAAAGAAAACAGATTTTGTTGGATGGTTTTTCTCAAGTCCTTAGGAAGAAGGCAAAAGTAAATATAACTTTTATTCAGCCAGAGGAGAAAGGGAAACATTCATACCAAAATCAAAGGAAGAAAAACAGAGGGTGAACCTTAGCTCTTTGTATGTTACCCTTCTCCGCAAAGAATTGAGACATTTTATGAATAAGAGGAAAGAAAAGGATGGAGGAAAATTTAAGTGAAGCACCATGTTGTGACCAAAAAGAAAGAATATAAATTGACCTACAGTGGCTGAGCTTCATGTTTTTTTCCCAACTAAACCAAAAGAGGAATAGGATAGTGGCGTCATTCTCACTATCGGAGAATAGGAAACTAGTATCCAGTGGAAGCAGATATTTTCCTACTACTAGTTTTTTTTTTTTTAATATTTTATTTATTTGAGAAAGAGAAACACAGATAGAAAGGGAACACAAGCAGGGGGAGTGAGAGAGGGAAAAGCAGGCTTCTCGCTGAGCAGGGAGCCTGATGCGGGGCTCCATCCCCAGACTCCGGGATCATGACCTGAGCTGAAGGCAGATGCTTAACTACTGAGCCACCCAGGCGCCCCACCTACTCCTAGTTTTTAAGATAATTTTGTATGAGACCTCTTGTGGATGCACTAATTTATGTAATAGGCAAAGTCTCTGATGACATTCTCAAGGCAAATGTGGCAATAGGCTTCATAGGTGTAAGTCTCCAGAAAAAACAGATCTAAATGAAGATCTGTTTCAAGGACTGGCTCATGGGATTGTGAAGGCTGACAGGTCCAAACTTTACAGGGCATGCTGGCAGACTGGAAACACAAAGCAGACTTTCTCTTATAGTTTGGGGTCAGATTTCTTTCTTTCCAGGAAACCTCAGTTTTTGCTCATAAGGGCTTCAACTGATTAGATGAACCCGCACATATTATCCAGAGTAATCTCCTTTACTTATAGACAACTACTGTATATGTTAATCATATCTACAAAGTGTTTGACCAACAACTAGGGCACCATAGCCTAGCCAAAGTGCCACATAAAATTAACTATCCCAATAGACCTACCTTTTTAATAGCATCTCTCATGAGATGCAAGGGCGTATCACCAGGAGGCAGGCACATGAGAGACCAAGATAATGTAAGCTATAATCATAAAGGTTCACTTAAATAAATTTCTTTACAATGGAGTAGTATGCAATCAATAAATAGCATAATTTCAAATAATATTTAATAACATAAAACATTTCTCACTTATTAATAAGTAAAAGAAACATAATGTTAATAGATATAGATATAGATATCTATAGTATGATCCCTACATTGTAAAGTGAGTTACTAATGCATAGAATTAATAGTGGAAGGAAATAACTCCAAAATTTAACAACAATGTCTCTTAATCACAAGACCATGGCTGAGGTATTTTTATTATTTCTTATATTTTCTATAACTTATGTATATGTATGTAAATTATAAATTACTTTTACAATTAGAAAAAAAAACTAATTAGTCAATTTGAGATTATGGAATTAAAGATCCTAATCCTGATCCTTGTCTGAATGGCACATTAGCTCAGCCATTCAGAGGGGCCTTCACAATACCTGAAGGCAAAGCCACATTTTTCCCCCTGGTTCTACATCTGTACCAGACATGAATAAATGGTAAATTAAGGCCTTAAGGTTCTGCAGCTTATATAATCTACAAAATTATTTGGTTTAAGTTGTTTTCAAAGCAGTAGTAACTTGAGACGTAAAAGAAATTGCCAACATCACTCTGAGGAAATGCCTGGTTTTGTGCAGGATTCCAGGAAGCACCTGGATAATTTAGCTGGTGACTGGGATACAGCAAGGCCACTTAGTGGCAGTGGTGGCAGAGTCAAGCCTAGAATAAATAAGCACCCTTTTCTATCCTCTGCAGGCTCTTCCAGAGGAGGGAGTAAGTGGATAGATAGCCTACTCCCTTTCCACAAACCTGCTATCCTCCCTCTTATGTGGTACTTCATGGTATGTACTTCAGGTCACTTGCCATCTGAGTTCCTCCCTCCTGGAAGGCCAGACCTTCCAGGAAATCACAGTACCCCGGGACTAGGGTTTAATTTTACTCCTTGTCATCCAGACTCTGGTACAGACAGAGGTAGGCAGCCCCCACTGGAGCTGAGACCTGTTGCTGGATTCCTTCTGATTCATAGAGTTCTATGGAATCCACACCAAAGGGCCTCCCCAAAGTACTTCTGCCAAGTGATGGCACAACACAAATTATAGTTACCTATCCAGTATTCTCCACTATACCTGTATAGTTATACTCATTTGGATTGATTTAAGTCTTTCCATAAAGCATACTCATGGCCCCAGTTTTTCCCCCACTGGTCTGCCATAATGGCTGAAGTTCCCACATTAGATTCACTCTTTAACTTTGGGTTAAGATATTATCTCCAGGACACCTTGGTTAAAATGCAAATATATGACTCACAGGAGGTAACAATAAATTCATTAGCATCATTTAAACTTCAGATAAGCACAAGAACAAAGTCTAATGGTCTTCAAAAATGACCTCGATTTTAGAAATGCACTTAGGTGCAGCCCTAGCAAATCCATTCAGGACAGATCCATGCCAATGAGATTCCAATTGGTTCTTCTGTAATAGATAGTAGTGTTGAGAGAAGGATATTTTTCTTCCTCCCCCAAAAGCTCTAGCAATTCTGAAAAGATATCACCAGGGCTCATAAGTTTCATCTAGATTTGACAGTTGGAAATACTACACCTGGTCTTTTTGTTCAGACATACACCCTAGCATTATGTCTTCTTCAAAGAATGAGATGAGATGTGCGTTTCCTGCCAATTTGCAGCATTCTCTTGTATTAGCAGCCAGGAACCCCAGGAGCACAGGAAGGATGTCCTTTGGGAAATGCAGTTCCATTATCCCCAAAGAGTGACAATGAAGCAATCCTTGGTCATAGTTTTGTAGGCTCATTGGCTGCCCATAGCATTTCAGAATATTCTGGGCACAGGTAGGGTCTACCATATACAGGTTTGACTATTGCTGACTCTGGGGAACAGATTTAATTTCACCATAAAACAAAACTATCCTCAAAAAATGTCAAGTGCAACTGGATTTCCTAACATGAAATGGTGCGAGGAATGGGAGCAGTTTACTGCCCGCCTTCAAGACTCCAAGGGCAAAGAAGATACAAGGCAGATTTCCATGTTCCGTGTGATCTGATAAGATGGTCATGATACCCACAAGGATGGCTATAGATAAAGAAGAACGCTGGCTATGGCTTTTACTGAATAAGGGAGTACATATATAAGAAGTGGTTAGGAAATGGGAATTAAAATTGTCTAAGAACTTCAACCTAGTCAAATATCACACCGTATGATCATTAGATATGGCTACTGTGGAACCATTCTTACCACAAATGTAAAGCAAGTAAGGAAGGGTTGTGGGTAGGGACAATAAAGAAGCACTACTACTCAATTATGTCATCATTGAAGATACCTAATTGGGGAAATGTGGTGGGAAAGTCATATAGATTCAAGTAAAAAGCTCTGGAGTTCAGTGAGATGACATCTTTTCAGAACCTATAGTTTAGTGATTTCAAGCCAAATGCAAGTAAGTGCTCAGGTGGAATGTGCTAACTTCTGATGGTGGAGATGAGGAACATCACCTTTTCAACTGGTAAATCGAGGAAGAGCATGGTCCTAATCCAAACAAAGTGATTTTGAGCAAATTATGCAAACACTCCATATTCTAACTCCCTCACTTCTAAGCAGAAGTTTTGCTTTCCTAGCCAATTTGGCTTTTGCAAAATCTAATCTAAATTCGAAATAAAACTTTTGGAGTTCCTTAGAGATAAGCGGTATATAAATAAAAGGCATAAAACACCTAGTTTTTTAAAGTATATTTTGGACTTTTGTGTATTTTGCCATCTCATTTATAGACCTCCTGTGAATGTACGTATATTGTGAACTTGTTATGCATCATGAGCTTGTTACTTCACCCTGTCACCTCCTCTAACCCTTCTCTCCTAAAATTGCCTTGGGCAGCCTCCTTCCAGAGGCATATTCCATCAGGGCTTCCCTTGTGGCCATGTTTAAACACACTCATTTATCTTTAAGTAACTTATATCCTTAATTTTAAATAGGTTATAGTTTTGTCCCAGGATAAAATGAGCTTTAAGTCTGTTTCTTTTTCCTTGAATAAGAGTCCAAAAACTATGTGGTCTTTCTGAGGTTCACAAATGTATAATACTACTTATTTCTGTCCCACAAAACAATACTTTGGCATCAGTCCCCCCGGACATGCCACACAAAGCCACATTTGGTAGATAACTCCTACATGACTGATAGCGATAGGGCATTCTCTTCCCTGCCCAAGGCACTAGATTATCCTTTCTAATTGGCTACCATATGCGTACCTCATTAGAAGAACTTGCAAATGCTATACATGGTAAAGAATGTATTTCTGATAATATTTCAGTTAGGTTTGGACCAAGGCCAAGAATCTCTGGCAGACTAAAACCACTTTACCAACACTTGGAGCAAGAAGATTCATGATAAGGAAATATAAACAAGACATCTAGGATCACAAGGTCACACCATCCCACTTCCTCACCACACTCTTCCCCTCTTTTCAAGGGTGAGGAAACATTCCCAGGCAATTAGTCATGACCTCTTTTCTACCTCAGTCTCTGCCCTGCTAGTTTTTAACTAAGAAAATTTGCTTCAAGGGCTTAGAAATTCAGGGTCAACTTTTGGAAGACTTTCTTAGAGATGTGAATACCAGCAAAACATCATTTGGTTTAACACAGTTTCTTCCCTAATATAAAATACAGGTGACCCTTGAATAACATGGGTTTGAAATGCACAGGTCAACTCAAACACAGATTTTTTTTTTCAGTAAATACACTGCAACACTGTAAATGTATTTTTTCTTCTTTGTGATTTTCTTAATAATCTTTTCTTTAGCTTACTTTATTGTAAGAATACAGTATATAATATATAACATACAAAATATGTGTTATATAATAAAGATCATATCATAGTTCATCAACCATCTATATTATTGGCAAGGATTCCAGTCAACAGTAGGCTATTAGTAGTTAAGTTTTGGGGGAGTCAAAAATTATACATAAGTTTTCAACTCCTGGGGAGGGGTCAGTGCCCCTACCCTTATGTTGTTCAGAGGTCAACTGTACTATCTTTTTAGAGAAAATTTTATTATTTTAAAAACTGCTTTTACTCATGAAAAAAAGTCTGCGTAATATAATAATAATGCTTGATTAAGATAATTCTGGGAAAAGAAATAAATATAGTTTTCTGTTTATTATTTTGTTTTGTTGCTTAATCTGCTCAAGATTTGTGATTTGCCAAAACCCATGAGAGACAAAGTTACCAATTTTTGAGCCTGTTTGAATTCTACTTTAGCCAATATTTAGTGGGGAGCCATGACCCACATGAGTAATAGGCACATAGATAATTAAAGCTGGACAGCACATTAGAAGACATCTGATCACCTTTCTTATTTAAGGAATGGAGAACCCCAGGCTCAGGAATACTAAGCATCCTCAGAAGCAGTGCTGCAAGGGGTGTAGCACTTGTGCCAGAGGCTGCTCCTAGAGTTGCTCACATGACATAAGACCATGAGCAAAATGCATAACCTCAGTGAGCCTCAGCTGGCCCATTAATGTGGTGGGGCTCATCATTATGCAAACTTCATATGGGTCATGAGAAATGAACAAGTCAATAAGCATAAAGCACTTGGACTGGTTCACAGGGGGAGCTGAATCAATATTAGTACAGTACTATTGTAAAAGGCCAGGTTGAAGGAAGAATGAGAATAAGGGAGCCAAGAAAGTGAGTTTTTTGATGGTCTTCCTCCAAGAACTAACCATCAGTGGAATAATGGGAACATTAATGAAAACATACAGTCCAGAAAATCTCTAGCATAACATCAAAATTTTTATATAAATTGAAATTCCACCACAGATTTGAAAGAAAATAAGCCTAGTGGTTAAAAGAATGGACTGTTGAGCTAAAAAGTCTGGCTGAGTTCAGGGGTGCCTTGGTGGCTCAGTCATTAAGTGTCTGCCTTCAGCTCCTGTCATGGTCCTGGGATCAAGCCCCACATCAGGCTTCCACCAAGCAGGAAGCCTGCCTCTCCCTCTCTCACTCCCCCTGCTTGTGTTCCCTCTCTAGCTGTGTTTGTCTAATAAATAAATAAAATCTTAAAAAAAAAAAAAGCTTGGGTTCAAATATAACTCCCACTTTGTAGCTGTGCAACTTTAAGCAACTTACTTAATGTCTCTGTATTTAACATCCTCCTCCATAAAAAGAGATGATAATAGTATCTCTCTCACAGGGTTGTTGTGAAAAAGAATTGAGTTAATATTTGGAAAACACTTAGCACAGTGTCTGTGCAAGTATTATAAAGTATAAGTATTATTTTTATCATTATTATTACAGGACCATCTTATACACCATCCAAGATATTTTTATACTTGAAACTCCCAAAGAAACTTGTAATAATTTTACTTCTGACACCATCCAGAACCATGGACTCTGATAATGGGATTATACTGAGGCACCAGCATATAAATCTATTATTCCAATTCTACTCTTAAGAATAGTAACTCAAAGAATAATTTACTGGTACTTTAAAAATGCCCAATTCTGAAAATCACTGGTGCCTCAAGATAACAGCATGAAAATAGAATATGACTCACTCCTACCTTAGGAGTTAGTGCTTGTCACCTTCTCCTGACCATGGAGCCACCCCTGATAGGCCATGGGTAATACAGCAGGGAGCACTTTCTGTGGAGTAGAATTTTGATCAACTTTTTTGATTTTGTTATTGTGAAATCATAGCATTTTTAGAGAGCAGTGAACTGGTTCATTCATTTTGCAGATGAGGAAATGGAGATCTAGAAAGGTAAAGTGACAGCTAACATGCAACCAGTGAGTAGTGAAGACCACGGAGGATAATATTGTAAGAACATTAGACTTCCTTCTCAAGTCATCAGAGAGAGTTCCAACTTCACACTATCAGTTTGATTAACTGGATCTATATTTTATAAATAAAGAGCTTAAATAGTAGCAGTATTTCACCCAGTTGAACTTCAAATTACTTCAGATGAAAGTAATGTATCTTTTTGGATATCAGACTCTTGCTTAAAAATTTATGTACTTTAAAATTCCTGTTACAGAGAACATATGCTGAGTTTGATCAGTCAGTGAAAAATCAGTCTCAGGGTAAATGTTTCATCTGCCAGGGCACTGGAGAACTAAATAATAAGCAATTTACTAAATGCCTTCCTCATTCTGAAATCATCTGTTGATGTGATATGGATGAGTAGCTTATTCACAGACACTGGTCACTCCCTGCAAGACCACCTCTCTCTGTAATTATTATGTATCGCCATATATATTAACCGTGATTCAGATATGCAAATTGCAGCTTTTTTTTTTTTAACCTAAGGTTCAGAGTTGAGATAAACATCTCTTAGATTGTAGTACACCATCTTCTAACCTCAGGGGCCTATATCAGGTGTTTTGTTTGTTTGTTTGTTTGTTTGTTTGTTTTTAAAGATTTTATTTATTTGACAGAGAGAAACATAGCCAGAGAGGGAACACAAGCAGGGGGAGTGAGAGACGGGGAAGCAGGCTTCCCGCCGAGCAGGGAACCCGATGTGGGACTCGATCCCGGGTCTCTGGGATCATGACCTGAGCCGAAGGCAGTCGCTTAACCAATTGAGCCACCCAGGCGCCCCAACTATATCAGGTTTTATTAACTTTATTGTTTTTCCCCTTAACTTCTCATCCGAACTTCTCTCCCCCTCTCTCCTAGAGGCATCTGCACTAATGTTTATAAAACATAAACATATTTAGGTATGCTTGTATCTTTGAAAAATATGTAATGTTTATGTTATTGTGTTTAATTTATATACATGTAATTGTGCTGTAGAATATTTATTCTTTTTTTTTTTTTACATTTTTAAGGTCTATCCATGTTGCTTTATGTACATCTAGAATTCTACTACCTATGTAAATCCCACAGTTGAAGAATTTATTCCCCAAGTAGTGGACACCTTAATTTCCTCCAGCTTTCTGCTTCCCAAATAAAACATCAGCAAACCTACATGCTCCGTTATAGTCCTGTGAGAAAGTAGCTCTAGTGTATATACCCAGGAGTGGGACTCCTAATGTATATAATGGGATTTCTCGGCCATTCTCTTGCATTCTCTGCAAGTACTGCCAGATAACTCCCCAGAATAGCTGGACCAATTTAGTACTACACTACCAGATCAAGAGGGTATTCCAGTTCCCTCAACAATACCAAAGTATTTGACCATTGGATGTTCATCTGTCTAATGGGTGGTAGAGTATTTTTGGACCTATTTTAATCCTCCACTTTCCTCAAATGTTTGAACTTTCTCCTTTTGGTCCATGAGGACTCTTGGACTCTGTACATGCCTTGCACCTGGGCAACCAGAGACACCATCTCAGAAACATCTGTGTGGGCTTTCCCCCCACAATCCTGCTCTGTTTCTATATCATGGTGAGCCATGCTGATCTCACAATTTCTCTGATAGGCCTTCATTCTCTTCTCAAAAGAGAAGGAATTTCTGGATTCTCTTAAAACCTTCTGAATGTTTCTACTCACATTATGGGAGTTCTCGTGCATTAAGCCAGTACACAAGTGCTGAATTCTTGTTCTCTCTCCCTTTCTCCTTCTCCGCGCCACCCCCCACCATTTCTCTCTTCTTTCTGCCTCCTAGAATTTGAAGCATTTAACTTCTTGCTTTTGACTATAAGATCTGCCTCCCTTTCTTATCCTTTCCACACCCTAGGTGATGTTCTCCTAGTCTTGCCTGGGACAGTCATGGAGGAAATGTGATGGAGTGGAAAGAACTGTATCACTACCAAAGGAAAATATATTAGAGAATTTTGAAAAACATTAGCTGTGTGCACTTACCATTCCATATGAATAATACTTTATCCATTCCAAAGTACTTTTACATTTCATTTTACCCTTTCAAAAACTTTGGTAGAGAAGTTGTTACCATTTGCTGACAAAAACAGAATGCAGCATAAGGAAAGTGAAAGACATTTTGTACATAAAATAGAAAACCCACAGATAACCTGTTTTAGAAGAAAAATTCATATGTCTTTTACAACTTTTACCCTAAGTAAAAGGAACTCTTTTTAGAATAGCAAAATCTCTCCATTTTCTCTTTTGTAAATCTGGTCATCTGATCCAAAAGGAAATTCTGGCACAAAAAAATGAGGACAGTTTTGTCCCTGCTGTGCAACAAGAACTTGAGCCTGCTGTTAAGCATTTGCAAGAAACTCTGAGTTTTTATTCCTTCATTGGCAATTCTCTTATAATTAAGAATATTCTAAAATATGATTATCACCATGAAATTTAGAACCAAACAGGCACTTGTTCATTTTTTCAGTTTATATTGTGCTTATTAAATTATGTCTACTCTGGCAGAGATGGTGGATTTGATTAGCTTTACAGAATAATCATTTTGAATGTCTAATTCTCTGAGTATAGAGCCATATACACAGTTTATTTTAATCATCTAATTGTGTTCACATTTTTAAAAAGATTTTATTTATTTGTCAGAGAGAGAGAGCACAAGCAGGGGGAATGGCATGCAGAGGGAGAGGCAGGCTCCCCACTATGCAATGTGCCCAATGTGGGACTTGATCCCAAGATCCCAGGATCATGACCTGAGCTGAGAGCAGGTGCTTGACCGACTGAGCCACCCATGTATCACTGTACTCACTTTTTTAAGCTTCAAATTTTTACTCTTTAAAATCTTTAAGAAGCAGAATTTTCCTCACTTATTTCTATAACATTTTCTTTTTTTAAAATATTAAATACATTTGAAGGGCAATTTTCTATCTCTGAAGTCATCATTTTCTGCCAGGCGGTTAACAAAAACCATCTCTGCTTGAAGGGAGGCAGTGAAAAGATAGACTTGGCTATGAATCCTAGCTTTCTATAACCTATCAGTTGTGTGGCTTTAGGCAAAGAACTTAATCCCTAGCCCTCAATTTTCTCACCTATCATAAGGGACTAATAATACTTATGCTGAAGGGTTAGTGTAAGGATTTCATGAAATCATGTATGTACATTGCCTAACATGTAGTAAGCACTGAGAGTGCTAATTTTCTTCTTTCTCTTCTCCTTAGAAAAATAAACAGTATCATCGTGCACACCACTGGTTATAGTCCAGAAAATGTGCAATAAAAATACTGCAGAGAATCTTTAATTTTTGAGATGAATGACAGAAACATGCATTTGTGTACCTTGTTGGCCAAATATGTGGGTTGGTTTTGCCTTTTGCACACAATAGGAACCTAGTATGCTGAAGAAAGATGTATTAATAAGTGATGTGAATTCTACGTGAGCCTAGAACATAAGTGATTAATACAATAGCAAATGTCATTCAGATTGTTTCAGTCAAATAAATTGTATTTGGGGTACAGTTTCATTCTCCTCTACTTCCTGAGTATTTCTTGCATATACAAAACAACCTTTGACATCAAATAGAGTGTCTCATATGGATAAGATGCCTAGGGAGTAAAGAAATATGAGAGGAAAAACCAGAATTGTGTTGTGTTTTTAAGGGAAAATTAGGTATTTAATGCAGACATTGTTTCTTATAGGATGGAGAACTGCTTTTTTAGAGTCATCCAGAAGAACAAAACCCAAAGACCTCATGCATAAACTTTATGCAACATGGCCTTTCCTTATGCAAGTATACTAAATATTTCAGAATTGGATTTGCCCATAACTTATACAATTCATCCTCTCTAGGGAAAAAAAAAATCCTACTTTCTGTAGATTGGGTACTCTAAAAAATAGCATCTCGCTTTTATTCCAAAAAAATAGGAATAGATACATCCAGGACAGTAATTAACCAAAATGAAAGTTCTCTCAACAACTGTCCATGCTTTCGGCCCTGCTCCAGAGCACAAGTCCAAGAGGAAAGATAACAAGCTTCAGCTGTATTTAAAATAGTGCAGAGCAACATTTAATTAAGGCTTTTTCTCCTCTAGCCCGCAAAGCAGTTGGCAGGAAAGAGAACCCAAACCCAGTATATACAGTCAAGCACAAAGTATTTATTGAAGGTCTTTAGAATACAGAACATTCTACTGGGTTCCTGGAGGACCCTATTAAAGAGTGATGAGACATAAAGCCTACATTCGGAACATTACCAGTTTTCTCCCATTGGGCTCTATCCTTTCAACTTCTCACCTCTATGCAGGGGGAGAATAGTTTACTACGAACCTCCCTGGAAAACCTATAGGTTTTCAATGACATCCAGACTGGGGTGTGCCACAAATACATAGCAATATATGAGATGACACCCAATGAGCTATGCTTCCCTCATAATATGAGCCAAGCTTTTTTCAAGTTAGCCCAGCAGATCACTGGGTTTATAACAAAGTACAGTGGGTGGGAAGAGAATAAAGACCAAGATCCAAAATGGGTAGAAGGTTTGGGAGGCTGAGGTGACTGTAAGGTTATAGATCAGTAAAATGATGTAGTGATAATGGATGAGAAAGAAAAAGCAAGAGATTAAAGAATATTGTCATAATGATTATGCCTGAGGGAATGAATCTGCCTTTAAATAAGAGTTTGTACCCACCACCAGGCTCTCCCATCCCTCCACCCCCCTCCCTCCAAGTGCCTGGTGGTGGGTACTGGGGACACCTAAAGCGTGGAGCACTGGGTGTGGGGAATGGGGAATGAATCTTGAAAAATAAATAAATAAATAAATAAATAAAAATAAAAAAAATAAATAAGAGTTTGTAAACATTGCATTACTTTCAAGGCTAAAAAGAAAGAAAATTATCACAATAGCTATCATTCATTCACTGTCATGTGCCAAACTACATTACATATATTAACTTACTCCCCACAGCAACCCTATAAGATAGACATCATTATTATCATGCCCCTTTCTCAGAGGAGTAAACTGAGGCACAAAGAGGTGAAAGTCACCTAGCTGGTAAATGGTAGAGCCAAAATAAAGACTCAGTCGAGCTCACAGCCCATTTGCTTTCCTACTTCACACACTGCCTTTTAATAGAGAAAGGTAGAGGCCCATAATTCTTGGCTTAGCCCATATATTAACAACACATGCTTATGTCTGGGTCTCTTGGTTACCACCAGGAAGCAAGGACTCTGGGGTAGCATGGTGGTCCTGTCTAAACTCTTAACTTCTGAATGTCATCCCATCGCCACATGTAGGAGGAAACAAGCTCTTTCAGACCAGGGTGGGTACAAGGCATGGTTTATGAAAGGATCCTATTTGGTGCTCCCTGTTTGACCCAGTATTAAGGCTCCATAAAGCTTCCTGGTGAAAGAAAAGCTTCCTTAATGAGAAATTCCCAATGAGGGAAAACCTGTCATTCTCTCAGGCCAGATTGTCATGGAAACTTTTATAAAGAGGAACCCAAAACGCGTGTCTTCAGGCGGCAAAAGAATCCATGCAGTTGTTCTTTTGTAAAATTATACAGATTTATTCATTGCAACAAGTGAGGCAATGACACAAGTTCCTTTTACTGATGAATGGAACTGGAGCCTAATGACAAGAACACAGTCAGAGTTCACTTTGTCAGACCTCATGCCACATAGCCAGCCTCATAGTGCAGTCTTCATACAACCCAAACAATGCATTTTAAAAACAATAGTCATTGGACCAGAATTGTGAAATGATTATGAGTTAAAGAATGCATGGCTCTTTAAACTAACGCTCAGACAGCCTAGTGTAAATAACAGAGTCCTTCCCTATTATAGCAGGAGTCAGCAAACAACAGCCCTTGGGCCAAATTTGGCTCATTGTCCATTTTTGTACAACCCAGTTTTTGCATTTTTCAATAGTTGGATAAAAAATCAAAGGAAGAATAAGGTACTAACACATGTTAAAATTAAATGAAATGTATGGTATGTAGTCCTATTATAACATAAGCACACTCTCTCATTTACTTATTGTCTGTGGTTGCTTTCATGCCACAAGGGCACAGAGCCTAAAATGTTCACTGTCTGGCTCTTTACAGAAAAAGTTTGCCAACCCTATTCTAAAGTGATAAATGATAAGTATATTGCCTTGAAAAATTTCTCATCATCTAATTGTCAAATCACAGCTTTTAATTGTTAGAAAACAGGAAAGTATTTTGTGGGACTTATCCCAGTAATTAATTCCTAAAACCCTATTCTAAATAGTCATGCCAACCTATTATTCACTCTAATGATAAATTGTGATCCCTTAATTGTTTCAAGGGGTGTGTTTCCTCTTACACTAAAATGATGTTGAACTGATACAAACCAGGGCCTTTCTTCAAACGCCTGAGTGAAGCAAAGCAGAAAACATCCCCTGCACACATACGTGCACTTGGCAGCAGCGTTTTGCTGCTAAGCTTGAAACCAAAACAATTAAAGCCAGGAGAGACAAAGCACATGGGCTTCTGTTCCTGCCTCTTGCTTATTCCAAAATCCTCAAATCCACAGAAACTTTTTGTGCAGCTTTTCATTAAGCATTTCAAAAGGAAAATAGGGTATCAGCCTTCTTTTGAAACTGTATGGTTTGTTGTGGTGGTGGTGATGGTGGCAGTGGTTGTTTATGACTACCTTTGACGGTGGCTGAGTATTGCATTTATATTTCTCCTTTAAAGGAGTGATCTGTCTGTTAAAGGCTTCAACTGTCTTGTCATCTGTTTATACAGCATATGCTCAATATATGTTGGCTATGTCCTACTGACTGCAGATCCAACCTGATTCTCATCCACACTGCTTCCCAAACACATGCCTCTAGAATTCTTCCAAATCTGGCATCATCATCATTGACTTCAAAAGTTGCTCCCTAAACAAAGGTTCTGGAGAAAGACACAAAGCAGACTCACCAATTATTATAATTCAGGCATCTCCTAGGACTTCATAGACATGCTGTAATAAATTAAGTTAGTTATCTCCGTGCTGTGCTGTAATAAATTTACTTATCTCCATGAGTTACATAAGAGTTTTATTGTTATTTAAATGCTAAACTAAGGAGCAACTTCTTCCTGGGAGGTATTGGCAAGAAGTCCTGAGGGCCTGGGAGACAGTGAATCCAGTCTCAGGTCCTCTGTGTGCCTACTCTATAAACTAGGACATTGGAGAAAATGTTCTACTCTATGTCAATTGCACATTGTTCAAATACGTTTTAAAGTTTTGCAGAACTCCATGGAGAAATCTGTCTTGTGATCATAATCAGAAAATTATACATGACTCATAGGTCCCGAAGATTCCTTTAAACAAGTTTGGGAAACTGCTGAAGCTGAGTCAACATCTTTAAAAGCTGCTCTAAAACATCATTACAATCAAATGTAATATTTTTCCCAAACAAAATGAAAAATGTCTCTGAGTCACATTCAACCACTTCAAGAGGTATTATTTCCATTAGTCCAGAAATAGTTAATTTTTATAAGTAGTTTTTAAAAGAAACAGGCCAGCAAGGAAATCTATTTAGGCAACCAAAATTTTTATTGGTTCTACCGAGAATCAATGCCACTGCTTGCCTTTGCTAGTCATTAACAACGTCTATCTGAGTCAAAGAAGAGAAATATCTCTCTACCACAAAACCAGATTTTTTTGTTAAAAATTGAGCCAAAGAGAACTTTTTAAAAAGGAGGGAGGCAGCACATATTAAATTAGGCCTAGGCTTGTTGCCTGATTTTCATTAGATCCCTGCCTGATTCTGATTTGGCCCTCTCTAAGTACTTTTAGGCCACTGGGCACGAAGGCCAGTGCTTATTTTCATGGCTGTTTCAATTCATCAAGAAAATCCTTTGAAAGATGAAAGAAACTCCACATTTTTTCACCTGTTGTTCTTTCTGTGTGCCTGTCACTTCACTAGCCAAACTTGCTTCAAGCCAAACCAAATGCTTTCCAAACCTCTACAGCATGCCTTTGAAGATCTTAAGTATTTTCTTATGTTGGCCAGTATAGCTTCCAAATAAGCAATAAAAAAAATAATAACATAGTTTTTAAGTTATTTTTTTCAAATACCAGAAATGCAAAAACACATTCTAGTATGTGCAAAAAAGCAGAATTCCACCTCCCCAAGTTTAGAAGTCTTGCGCCAAATACACCTGTAGTTCATTACCACACCCACAGCACATTGCTTATGTATGACAAAGTTCCTCCAACGACCATATGCTGTTTTAATTATTACCACTTCACAAGATTTACCAGGCTCACTAGAAAAAGTATTTTATAAGACCAGCCCATTGAGTGGGCTCATCTTACTACATCATTGAAATTAAGTTTTCTATTTAATTGATTAGCAATAAACATCTCCTTATTTTCAACAGCACCGCAATTAGGACCCTGACCTGTCACCACTAGCTTTAAGTTTTGGCTTTCATCAAAAGAAAAAGAATTTGCCAGGAAGGAAAAACATAGCTCTACCTTCAACCTAAAAATAGTTCTGTCTTCTAGACAGTACGCACATTCACATGGCTCTAGCAAACCTTCTTCAAGCAGCTTACAAAGGAGACACTAAGAGAAGTACACAGTAGATCCTAGTTTTCAGTACTGAATTAGCTGAAAGAGATGCAAACAAGCAAAAGGTGAGACAAAAAAGCAGAAAAGACAACCCAGTTGATAGAAGAGAAACTGAGGCCTTACTAATCTGTTGATACTGTTTTGAGGCAGTCAAAAATAAGACAAAACCAGTGGTCATGGAAAATATATCTAAACTTCTACAAACTATGTATAAGTGTCTACACCAAAGTCTTTATTTGAAAAAGTTTAAGTTGGGTGCCTGGGTGGCTCAGTTGGTTAAGTGACTGCCTTTGGCTCAGGTCATGATCCCTGAGACCGGGGATCGAGCCCCACATCGGGCTCCCTGCTCGGCAGGAAGCCTGCTTCTCCCTCTCTCACTCCCCCTGCTTGTGTTCCCTCTCTGGCTGTGTTTCTTTCTGTTAAATAAATAAAATCTTTAAAATTAATTAATTAATTAATTTAAAAGTTTAAGTTATGAAGATTACATCAATTATGTATTCTTTAAAAACCAACTAAAAGCAAAGAATAAAGTAGAGGCAAGTCCCTAGATGGATCTTACTTAGCATAGTCATAGGTTATCTAAAATATGATAATGAGAACAATAACAATCTTATTATTAAATGCTTGCTATATCTCAGGCACAGTACTAAAAACTTATTCATCTTCTTTACTACTCTCAAGAGCATCACTATGTAGGTAATATTGTCCCAAGTCTCCAGAATAACCAAGGCTCAGGGATTTGGAGATGTTAAATAACTTGCCCAAAGACACATTTTAGCAAATGATGCTAAATTAGAGTAATTGGTTAAAGTACAATTCAGCAGTAACTTGATTTCTCTGAAGCTTTCATAGACTTTAAATATCTCTATACATTCATATCTGTAAATATCTGTAGATAGCTATAGATGCTTTATCATCATGTGTCTTTATTTCTGTAAGGCATAGCAAATAAGAATCAATGGCTTCCTCACCCCAAAGGGACTAGGAATTTGTCGTGGTTGTCATAATTCTCCAATTTTTTCTCAGTCCTGCTATTTATCAAATGTGAGTAGTTAATTCACTCAGTGAAAATTACTGAGTACCTAAGGACCAGGCATATATGACTATCCTAAACTTAAGTGTGGAAAGAAATGAAAGCTTTTATCCCTATCAACAAGAATGTTTTATCTACAGCTAGAGTTATATTCAGTCCTCATAGACCCATGGGATGGAATGAGGTTACATTAATCAGCTACCCCAGATTTCATAGCTTCCCTCTCAACTTCTCAAGCTCTTCCCAAATAGCTGCTAAATCCCTGGGGGCATCTCACCGGTGCTGATTCAAGTCTTGCCAGATATGATGTGGCTTCTAATTCCTCCTGCCCTTTTCTGGCCTTCTCTGTGAACACTGCTGGAACTGGAAGAAAAGTGTTCTCTCTTGTACCCATGAGTGGTAGAAGATCATAGGTAAATGCCCCAGTTTCCTTGCCCCTTACTAGCCCTACAGTTTTTTAGAGGGTCCCTAGCAGAATTGAGTCCCAGATGCCCATAGGATAACCACTCTTGAAAGCACTCCCTTCTGACTCTCCTACCATCTCTGTCTCACACCCCTATTCCCTCACAGTGCTTCCTGGAACCACTTCAAAAATAAACTACTTGCCCCCACATTCTTGTCTCAGGATCTTATTTAGAGAAAACCCAAAATAAGACGACTTCTTTCAGATAAGAATTCTCTCATATACAAATTAACCCACTATATTTATATATAAGAAAGCAAAGAATTTTGAAGATAAACAAAAAAATTAATTTCAGAGGTTTGTGGGCCTTACCTTTACCCAACTTCATCACTTGGGGAGTGACTTGAGTTCAAGGCTAAAGGAAAAAGAAAAACTTCTGGACAAGATCCCCCTTGTACAGAACCAAGCTTATGTTTGTCAGGGAAGGTAAAGAGAAAGAAGGAGAAATTTCTTTTTACTTTTCAGTTTCACCCTCTATTTCAGGGAGGGATGATCTACAATTTTCCAACCAAAGCAGGAAGAAGAGGGCACTGGCAAATCCCAGTTCCCAGTTACTCTAGACAGGTGGCAGAAAGGACTTATGTTAGTCTGCTCAAGCTGCCATAACAAAATACCACAGACTGAGCAGCTTAAACAACAGAAATTTCGGTCTTTACAGCTCTAGAGGCTAGAGGTTCAAGACCAAAGTACTGTCAGGTTTCGTTTCTGCAGCCTTTCTCCTTGGCTTGAAGATGGCCACCTTCTTGCTATGTCCTCACATGCTCTTTCCTTTATATTCATTATGTCTCTTTGTGTGTCCAAATTTCCTCTTCTTATAAAGATACCAGACAGATTGGAATAGTGCCCACCATAATGGTTTTAACTTAATCACCTCTTTAAAGGCCCTATCTCCAAATATAGTCACATTCTGAGGTGCTGAATGGTTAGGACTATAACATATGAATTGGAGAGAGGGACAGGGGTACACAATTCAGCCCACAACAGAGTCCCATATCTGGGGTTACACTTTTCTTAGATTTTGTCCTATAGAAAATCACTGCACAAAAAACCTTTCCAAATCTTCTAAGCTGGACGTTAAACACTCCTGTTTTACCAGAGGGCAGATATGATTCAGTTACATCTCTAAAAAATCAAATATTTATTAAGTACCTAGAGTATGGCCTTCATTGTGTCAGGGGCCGATGAAAGATATACATACACAATCCCTACAGTCATCTGTGAAGAAAAAAATTAGGCAATTAAAAAAAAAAAAGGCAAGACTGAATAAAAGCTAGTGCTACACTGTATTGTACAGATTTTATTCCAAAAAAAAAAAAAGAAAACTGGAAAAGTTGGGTAAAAACTTATGGAGAAAGTGAGCCCTTGGAGGACAATTACAATTCAGAATAATTGTAGGTAGGAAGGAAAATGACCCTGATATACTTGGAAAAAAATGAGGAAACCAGCCTGACCAGCCTGGAAAATTTATGTGGGCAGATGAAGGTAAATTTGTAGGGTGGGGCCTAACTCTAGAGGCCTAACTCTAAATGTCAGATAAAGGAGGAAGTGAACCAAAAAAGGGAGGTGAGTTTCAAAATGGATAATATAAAAAACAAAAGTTGGTGAGATACAAAATTTTATGATGCCAAGTATTGCCTGGGAAACGGATCTTAGAGTCAACATACATCCAGGAAGCATCATTCAGTGCTACTGTAAACAAAGGACCCAAAACTATGAGCATCTCTGAGAACATTACAAATAAATCAGAGCATTACAAAAACAAAAGTTTCAAGATGTCAAACTGTAGGGGCACCTGGGTGGCTCACTCAGTTAAGCATCCAGACTCTTGATTTCTGCTCAGGTCATGATCTCAGAGTTGTGAGATCAAGCCCGGCATTGGCCTCTGTGCTGGGCGTGGAGTCTGCTTAAGATTCTCTCTCTCCCTTTGCCCCTTCTCCTCTCCCACTTTCTAAGGAAAAAAAAAAAAAAAAAGGAAAACTATAGCAATTTTGAATCCACTAGATATAGTAACCCACCTTCCAAAATTCATTATTATTCAATACTCAGTGTCTTTGGGATACACATCACCCAACTAGGAATCTGGAGGAATGAAGGAAATAAAGGAAAATGTGTAACAAAGGTCAAAGATGTAGTCACTGACTTTAAAGAACTCAAAGTCTATGGAGGAAAAAAAAATACATAATTAAAATAATCAAAATGTATAAAGTGTTGTCACTGAGTGCCATTGCCATGGAGGAAGAAGCATTTCAGTAAATGTTGAATAAATGAATATACTGTCAATGAAAGGTATATTTGAGGTGAAATTTGAAAGATGAGTAGGTCTGTCTTTACCAGAAGATGGTATGAAGGGCCATTCAGCAGAGGGAATAACCTATAACTAAAAAAGATCTAGAGTATATAGTCTAGAAATCACCAACTCTCAAACAGGTCTGTACACTGGAATTATTAGAATTTTTTTAAGTGATGCCTGAATCATGTCCCCAGAAACTTTGCTTGATAGGACAAGGCCTAAGTACTTGAATTTTTTAAACTTGCCTATGTGATTCTAATATGCAGCAAAATTTAAGAACCACTACTGCACCATCTTGCAAGCTTCCTTAATTCTGCCTGGTGGCCTTTTCCCCCAACAATACTCAGTAAATCTCCCAATAAGGCACAAAAATAAAGCGTGACAAGTTTCAGCAAATTCACTGGAGCTGGGGCACCTGGGTAGCTCAGTCAGTTACGCATCTACCTATATTCCATATGCCCTTATTCTATCAGAGGACCTGTCAGTCCAGGTTTCCTCCTCTCACTTCTAGTCCATGCCCTCAGCACCATATTTCTGACATATTTATTCTAACAGGGTATTACAAATTGTGTGGAGGGAGATCCTTCCTACTTGCCATGGAGTTTATAACAGGATTTCCTAGGAGACCATAACAGAGTTAATGTGACACACAATTTCAGAACAGAAAGAACTAGGCTGCTTTGGATGTACAGAAATTATAAAAATGCATTGTCCACGTGGAGATGAGAATACTGCTCTCAACACCACGTCTTTGTGTCTTTATGGATAGGTTAGAGAGGGAAGATGGTTTATGCCTTGTGGGACCTATTATGGCAGGAAACACGAAAAAGATTTCTTCCTAAGGGAGACTTAAACACATTTCTTTCTGTTTAAAACACTTAGCATTCATTCCTTTTTTAGGACATAGTCTTTGTGTGTGTGTGTGTCACTATGACATTCCAACAAAAGACAAGGGGAAGGAGTATTATTCCATGTGACATTCAAACACTTAACCTTTAGCAGTTGCTTCTGAAGGTCATCCCTCCCATGACTGGGAGTTAGCTGCGCAAGGCCAGGAGCCCTGGCACACTGACTATTCAGCAAAATCAGGGGCTGAGACTGTCTTGCTGGCATGCTCATTAAGCTTTCTCTCTTCCATTTATTCATTCCATTACCGAGTAACATGCATCTTGCTAGGATGCTGTACAGCAGTGTTTCCACATCTGTCTGATGATTAAAGGCTCCTAGACTCTTGTTAAAAATACAGGTTCCCAGTCCCACTGCGGTCTTGATAAATCAGAATCATCAGGGGGAAGGCCATGGGAATCTATATTTTTAACAAGCACCGAGGCAATTCTTACCCTGTGATTAGTTTGGAATGATTGGTCCCTGCCCTTGGTGAACTCTCAGGTCTCATTGTTCTGTGAATCTAGCTTATGCATATCCTTTCTAGTCGGATTTCTAGATGAAATGGTGTTTTCTCTATGAGCAATTTCTAGCTCCATGTGCCATGAAATGCCAAGCCCACCCACAGTTTCTTAAAAAGTAACAATGCATATGTAGCCATTTAAGTCACTCTCTTTTTTTCTTGCACTATTTCATTTTTTTCATAACCAAATGTTTCAATGCTCACAGACAATCCAACCATCTCATTAAATTTGAGTATCATTACAGGTTATTCCAATGTAACCTTGTTGTTTTACAAAATACAACTTTCGACAGCAGTTACACAAGTGAGGTCAGCTGGAGTCCTGTGGAGTGAGATGGAATTCTGACAGGGTTCTGAAGTTCTCAAAAGACTGAAAACTTCTTTTCTGTTCATCAACAGACCATAGGTTCAGAGAATCCCGAGTGAAACTCTTGTTTTCCAGACCCACAGCCCGTCTCACCTTGCCCGGTGTGTCGACTCCCAGCCATGGCAAATTTAGAATGCAAACATTTTGTGTCAGTTTTCTTGGGGAGCAACACATTATGACTTTACTCAGCAAGTTGCTGTCTTTTAAAAGCTGCCTGCAACCAGTCATGATCAAAGGTTAGCATCACGCAGGCTGGAAAGTGACCAAGGGAATGTGTCAGGAGAGATTAGAATGCACCTCCACATCTGTATTCATCTCATAGACCATGGTCTCGGCAGCTGCAAGCGTTGTCATTTGTTGTCTTTTTTTTCCAAAGGCTGTCTTATCTGATGTTGAAACTGTGCCACACAGCTTTGAACACTGAAGCATAGGAATGAGAAATCAGTTGGAAATTTGTTCATGTCTCTTGCTATGCTTGACATTTCCACACTGATAAGGTATAGATAAATATTGACTTTTTGGTTAAGTTTGGATTAGGTGTCTGGTCCATGTGCATTGATTGTGAACCATTATCTTTCTTCTTCTTTAGGGCACTGAATTCTCTTACAAAAATAGAAAGATACAAAAGGCAAAAAAAAATTGTTGCCCTAAGTATTGCCATTAATTACCTCAAGGTCTTTTCTGAGCTCTGAAAAAAAATTGACATTGACTTTTGAGAAATGTTTTTTTTTTTTATTTTAAGAAATGTTGTTGAACATTAGAACATACTAAAAATCAGATTTTTGTACTTGTAGGCTATCCATATGTGTTTTCAAATTTGTTGATCAGGAAAATGGCACCTATTACCAATTTAGGTACACAAATGAGATAACAGGCTGACTTTATTTACCAGTTAAATGAATATCATTGCCATTCCAGTATCAATAGGTGAAGATCTCTGCACTCAGGTTAGCCAACACAGACCTTATACGGTGACTTAAGCTTCCTTTTACCATTCTGCTTAGAAGAGAACATTTAAAAGAATCTAAAACATAGATTCACTAAACTGTTTATTTCTGTGTTGTCTCCCAAAAGAAACTGTAAATTCCTTGAAAGCAGGATGATCTTTGATTTCCCAAAATGCAACATATCTCATCGACTGAAAGTACTTTCTTGTTACTCCAGCAACTTAATAATTAAATCCTATTCAGAATGTTCTTCAAGACAAAAACTCAGTCAAATCAGCAGATACTATGGGGCCATACTCTGTTTCCAAGGACTTTATAATTTACGTAGAAAAAAGGAAATACAGAATGATTTACTAAAATAGTGGTAGCAAAGGAAATTCACTGGATTCAGAGGAAAGAACTTGCACTGTGGGCTAGAATGGTGATTGCAGCCTTTATGAGTAGATTAGCCCTGAGCCCTGGAAGAATTTAGCTAGAGGAAGTTCAAAGGCATTCCAGGTTTTCTCTAAGACAGGACATACTTACTGCAGAGTTTTGCCCACCACAACCCCCAAAAGTAAAATATTTTCTATAAAGAAAATTTTGTATTAAAACCTAAGTGGTTGGCTTGATTATTGGTTTTTAAATAAACAACAACAACAAAAAACCTAGATCTTACTATCTTTGTTACTGCTTTAGAAAGGCAGCCAAAATATGAAATATATATAAATACATACATGAGCCATATGATATTGCCTGTCTTTGTCTATTTTTGCCCTACAGAAGCTATAATTTCACATGATTCAATAACACATACACATGTGCACAAGCACATACATACACATACTTATGTTCAATGAAAAACTTCTCACCTTTATTTGAGCAAAATTTCCTAACTGTGCCAAGTTTAAGTTGTATAACATTTAACAGGCAAGTAATAAATTCTCAATAAAGATTTTTCTATCAACACTATTAATAAGTATTACCATAAACACTGTTCTCAGTATCTATATAATGACCCTGACTTGCCAAAAAGAATATTTGATGATTCAAGTTGTAAATAATGAAACAAAGAATCTGACACATATTCAGATAAGGAATCTAGAGCCAAATTTAGCAGCAGTCAGGAACAAAAGAAATTGGAGGTCTTGAGTCGCCTTTCCACTAAATACGTCATCCACGTGACAGAAGCACAAACAGAGTTTCAGCTAATGAATGCAAGTAAAATGAATAAAATAAAATAGACCACTGTTGCATATTTGGACCTCGGAAAGAGGGGAAGCTTGAGAAAGTCTGATAATGAGGCGAACATCATTGAATGACAGCACAGTAAATTTTGCCTGATCTTCTAAGGAAGAGAGGCCCATTTTGAGCTTTGGACAAGGTACAGTTACAAACTAGGCAAAGCAAGGAAAAAGACCTGAAAGATTTCTAATACATGTGGCTCAGCCATCTAAGTAACATTATGTCCTTTAAAAAAAAATCAGCCTATTTCAGAAACCATGTTAGTGTTCAAGATCCATTATGGGCACTGAATCAGTGTTAGAACAGGGCTTCTCAAATTGGGTAGGCTGACCCATTTGGGAAGATTTGCATATCTTCAACCAGAATGTATTATTGAGAATTAAATAATTTGTGGCATCCTTGTCACTGATAATCTAAAGTAGGAATATTCTTTTTTTCTAACCAATGCCCTATTTGTTTTATTGGGGTGTTGTGTTTTGTTTTTTATTCAGTTTTTTCCTCATTGTTAAAGTCAGCATATTCTGAATCATCTGGGTGGCCACCGGGATGATAACCGAGGGCTGCTTCATAGACCCAGTTTGTCTGTGTGTCTGCAATCAGATTGGTGCCAAGCTGTCCCATTTTAATTGTCTCCAGCTAATTAGCAATGAACAGAGGTAGGCTTCAGAGGTAAATGAGGCTTTTGCACTAAGTGTGAGCCAGATGACTTCACAGCGTGCTGGAGGAACAAAGGTGTTTCAATACTTCAGAAAGGGAAGAGCACTGGGAGAGTTGCATCATCTCAGGGCGCCAGGTGGGAAAGGCAGACCAAACCCAACAAAACTGAACAGTAGTCACCAACTGTGTAGCCCATGAAACTTTTTGTCTTAGTTTAAAGTCTGTTGCTTTCACAGAGGCAACGGATGTATGTAATTTCTACATTTGTTTTGGTGAGAGCTGCAAGTTATAAGAGCTAAAAGCACAAAATACTTATGCCTAGTTTTAGTTTGTACACATTTAAGGAGCATTTGAATTTAAAGGGTTTAAATCAGCAGTGGGTAATGCAGGAATTTTTAAACAGTATATAAAATATGAACAGTCTTAAGCATATGAAAGGACATTTGCCATTACTCTTAAGAGATATGAAAATTAAAACCATAATGAGATACCCTTCCCCACCTTATGTAAAATTCCAGACTTCTTCAATATACACTTCCTACACCTGCTCTGCTTTCCTTTCTCCAGAGCACTTGTCCCTGTCTAAAATACTTGAATTTTGTTTAATTATCCTGTTTATTGCCTGTCTTTTTCCCCACTGCATTCCCAGAAAGTAAACTTCATGGAAACAGGATTTTTTTAATTTAAATTTTGTTAGTTAATATATAGAGCAATATTGGTTTCTGAAATAGAATTCAGTGGTTCATCATTTACATACAATACCCAGTGCTTACCACAAAAAGTGCCTTCCTTAATACCCATCATCATCTATCCTTTCCTCCACCTGTCTCCCTCCATCAACCCTGTTTGTTCTTTATCATTAAGAGTCACTTATGGCTTCTTTCCCACTCCTTTTTTTCTTCCCCTCCCCCCCATATGTTCATCTGTTTTCTTTCTTAAATTCCACATATGAGTGAGATCATGTGGTATTTGTCTTTCTCTGACTGACTTATTTTACTCAGCATAATATACTCTAGCTCCATCCATGTCATTGCAATTGACAAGATTTCATTCTTTTTGATGGCTGGATGATATTCCATCATGTATATATACACATATATATACACCACATCTTCCTTATCCAATCATCAGTCAGTGGGCATTTGGTCTCTCTCCAGAGTTTGGCTATTGTTAATAATACTGCTATAAACCTTGGGGTGCATGTACCCCTTCAAATCTGTTTTTTTTTTTTTATCTTTGCGTAAATACCTAGTAGGGCAGTTGCTGGATTATAGGGTAGTTCTATTTTTAACTTTTTGAGAAATCTTCAACATTTTGTCCAGAATGGCATTTCTCCAGTTTGCATTCCCACCAACAATGTAAGAGGGTTCCCCTTTCTCCACATCCACTCCATCACCTCTTGTTTCTTGCCTTGTGAATTTTAGTCATTCAGGTAGGTGTGAGGAGGTATCTCATCGTGGTTTTGATCTTTTTTTCACGGATGATAAGTGCTGTTGCGCATCTTTTCATGTGCCTGTTAACCATGTGTATGTCTTCAGCCCATTTCTTAAGAGGATTATTCATTTTGGGGGTGTTAATAAGTTTCATAAGATCTTCATAGATTTTGGATACTAACCCTGTATCAAATAGATCATTTGCAAATATTTTCTCCCATTCCATAGGCTGCCTTTTAGTTTTTCGGATTATTTCCTTCACCATGCAGAAGCTTTTTATTTTGATGAATTCTCAATAGTTTATTTTTGCTTTTGTTTCACTTTTCTCCAGCAGTGTGTCTAGTAAGAAGTTGCTATGGCCTAAGTCAAAGAGGTTGCTGCCTATATCCTCCGCTAGTATTTTGATGTTTTTCTGTCTCACATTTAGGTCTTTCCTCCATTTTTAATTTATTTTTATGTTTGGTATAAGAAAGTGGTCCAGCTTAATTTTTCTGTATATTGCTGTCCAGTTTTCCCAACATCATTTGTTGAAGAGATGGGTCTTTTCTTCATTGGATATTCTTTCCTGCTTTGTTGAAAATTAGTTTCACCGTAGAGTTGAGTGTCCATTTCTGTGTTTTGTGTTCTGTTCCATTGATCGGTGTGTCTGTTTTTGTGCCAGCACCATACTGTCTTGATGATTACAACTTTGTAGAGCTTGAAGTCTGGAATTGCGATACCTCCAGCTTTGCTTTTTCTTTTTCAGGATTGCTTTGGCTATTTAGAGTCTTTTATGGTTCCATGCAAATCATAGGATTGTTTGTTCCAGCTCCATGACAAATGCTGGTGGTATCTTGATAGATATTACATTAAATGTGTAGTATAGACATTTAAACAATGTTGGTTCTTCTAATCCATGAGCATAGAATGCTTTTCCATTTCTTGGTGTCTATACTTTTCAGGGTACAGTCTTTTAACTCCTTTAGTTAGATTTATTCCTAGATATCTTATGGGTTTTGGTGCAATTGCAAATGAGATTGATTTCTTGATTTCTTCTTCTCCTGCTTTGCTATTGGTATATAGAAACACAACAGAGGAAATAGAAATTTTGACCATCGTATTCACTGTAGGATCTTCAGCTACCTAGAACATTATGTGGCACATAGCAAGCACTGACTTATTTGCTGAATGAATTAGTTAATGATGACCTGTGATCCAACAATTTCCCTTCTAGGCACATACCCTAGAGGAACTCTCTCACTTGTACACAGGAACATGCAGGGCAGTATCGTTTGCCATAGAAAAAAATTGGAAAAGTCCTAAATGTCCTTCAGTAAAGGAATGAAGTACATTGTGGGGTAGTCACAAAAGGGAATTTAACAATATAAATGAAAATGATTTACATGGATAAAAATAAAAATTGTGCTGGGAGAATAAAACAAATTACAGACAGATACATGCAGTAATGTATAAATGCCCAGATAGGCAAGTTAACCTTAGGGTAAGGATAAACTCAGGATAGTGGGGGAGAGATGGAAGGAATAGGAAGACTAGATGGAGGGCTTTGATTGTATCTGTAACCTTTATTACTTTAAAGTCTTTTTACCTGAAACAGACCTAGCAGATATTAACATTTCTTAATTTGGGATAGTAAGTACATGGGTGCACAGTATATTATTGTTTGTATTTTTCTAATGTTTCACAATTTTTTTAAGATTTTATTTATTTATTTGAGGGAATGAGAGAGAGAGAGCACAAGCTGGGTGGAAAGACAGAGGGAGGGGAAGAAGCAGACTCCCCACTGAGCAGGGAGCCTGAAGCATGGCTCAATCCCAGGATCCTGGGATTATGACGTGAGCTGAAGGCAGATGCTTAACCAGCTGAGCCACTTAGGTGCCCCTGTCTCATTATTTTTTAAAAGCATTTTAATTCAAGTACAAAGAACTATTAATTTTTTTATTCATTAATAAGTAATTATAGGGGCGCCTGGGTGGCTCAGTTGGTTAAGCAACTGCCTTCGGCTCAGGTCATGATCCCGGAGAGACCCGGGATCGAGTCCCACATCAGGCTGCCTGCTCGGCAGCAAGCCTGCTTCTCCTTCTCTCACTCCCCCTGCTTGGGTTCCCTCTCTAGCTGTGTTTCTCTCTGTCAAATAAATAAAATCTTTAAAAAAAAAAAATCTTAAAAAAAAAAACAAGTAATTATAGCCCCCTGCTATGATACTGATGATGAAGATGATAACTCTTTTCCCTCTTCTTCTCCTTCTTTTTCTTCCATTATAGCTAATAGTTACTATTTTATTTCTCTTTATGTCAGACATCTTTCCAAAAATCACTTGATATGGCTTATAACAAAAGATATGAGTAACAATCTAGCAAGATTTTAAAAAGTGCTATGTAAATAATCTAGCTATTAAAGTAAACATTACTGCTATAATTAAGCTTCACATTTTGCTCCAAGCTTCCTGGAAGCTGAAAAGACAAGCAAGCACACCAAGCGATTACATAGGCCTCATTGTTAAAAAGGGTTCCTTGGGGAAGACAAAGCTTTTCCTGGGATTCAATTCTCAAAGAAATCTCTCGTGTATGACTTTATGTTAGGGACACTAGCATAGACAATGTCCTCAAGAGCATTTTAACTAAAATCAGAAGTTGATTCCATGTGCAACACCTTTAAAAAAAAAAAAAGCTGAAGACATAATTGTGTTAGTACAGTTCAGGGAAGGGCATTCATTTCATTCTTTAGAAACGAAAGTAACATATGCCTTTAGTCATCTAGCTAAATCCAAAGATAAAATACCCAAGTGGGCAGGCAGGGAGCATGTCCTTTAGATAATTGTTCCTAAATATATTTTCCCTTAGACAAGCTATTGATAGATGGAAAACAAACATCCATCAATTAAATATTTTAGTCACAGACCTGGACCTGTAGTTAAGTTATTGAGCAAGTATCACTTGCCACTTCTTAGAAATAACTTGAAAAAGAAAATTATGAAATAAAGGACTGATTCATCTTAGGCCCCAACTGACAAGGTTCTATTTTTTTCTTTTATATTTGTCTATTCTTTGAGCCTAAAAGAAATCCTATTCAGAGTCCTAAGTCCAGATTTGGTGGACCAAAGGTTATGCATGCCAGAGGCAGCTATGGTTTACTGGTAGCATTTTTATATATTTTTAATGCCTGTAGTGTAGAGCTATATTGCAGGGGTTTAGGTTTGGGCTAGTCCCAAGAAAAGACTATAACTGAAGTCCTGCTTATCCATTGACTGTTTCTGCTACTGCCAACAAAATAAGAAAAGACAATGTTGAAAAACATTGAACGTAAGGTAGAAAACTAACTAAAACTATAAAGAAAGAGCTTGTACTACTAAAAATAATCACTCCATTCACATCACATTTTTAACCCTTTTTGCATGGTCTCAGCAAATCTTCGCAAAACCCCGTGAGAGTTACTATAGTAAAAAAAAATTAGACAGTAATGACTTTGCAGCTTAAGGTAACATGATGATATGACCCAAATTGCAAATCCAGTCAATAGCAAGGTCAGGGCTTGAACTCAGTCCTAGCGGCAAGCCCAGCTGCCTTGCTGTAGTTTTAATACAGCCATGTCCTCTTTGGTAAGATGACCAGGGTTCAGGACTATTACCAAGTTTTCCCTTGGACTATTTCCCAAGGACAGAGCTTTGTCGTCTTCATTCTATCTGTCACGTGACTATGAGGATCATACACAGACATCTCTATAGCTTTTCCTCACACCAACCCTTGTTAACAGAACAATAAAGCTTTCCACGTCATCTCTTAAAGACAGAAACCAACTACAAAGAGGGAGTTTTTGGGGGAAGATTTTTTTAAGTTAGTTTATGAATTGAAATTGCAATTAATAGAATCAGAAATATGAGTTAGATGCACATCTAAAATCCAGAGCGTAATCACATCCTGAATGATATGTCTCCTTTCAGAAATGAGATTCAAAGTTTTAGTGGGTTCATAAGTAAATTCATAAATTCTTCAAATAAAAGTTATGCTTTCCTTTTGAATTTGTTTCTCCAACATTTAGAGCTCAGTGTTGGGGGATAAAATTAGTTTCTTCAAATGTGGAATTTGGTTTCATGCTTATTTAATAATTGAAGGTAATATGAAAATCAAAGGGCTCTCCAGACCTGATTTGATCATATTTGCAACCTCTCTAGTCTAAAGCTACTCTCTGCAAGAGGAGCGAACCAGATAAATGACTGTGCTTACTAAAGCAATGTGAGAAGGTCCCAGGACACATTGCCCAATGTAAGCAAGACATTCTTTTCCACTATGGTCAAGATCACTTACCTTTAAATGCCAGATCAGTGCATCTAAGGGACTGGGGAAACACGGAGCCCAAAAATATATTAAGTAGCTAGCCTAATTTTAAACCAGTGTTAACCTCCACTTATCCAAATGCATAAGGGATACTATTTTGTGCCCCCCCCCAAAATTCATTTGGTTTCTTTCAATCAATTGAACTAACAGGTATCATACCTGATAGAGACCAGATACCCACAGTATCTAAACCTCTCCTGGGTAAACAAGTTTCTGATCAATCAGTCACTATAAATGTGACTCCCGAAGGCAGTATCATTCTAAAATGGAAAAAATGGAATGCCCTGGTATTAGCAAAATACATATTCCCATAGAGATTAAAGCAGCTACTCCAGTTGCTTTATTAGTTATATGGAGACTTCAGTTATAAAAAAAGACAAATTGAATCACCAAAGTAAAAGTCAGGTACCACACTGTACACTTAACAGGGTCTTATCCAGAAGTGTCTATGCGAATGATAGGGCTGGTAAGCTGGGAAAAACTCAGGCACAACAGGAGGAAGAAGTCTCAGCTGGAAGAGTACACTTCTCTGTCCACATCTCATAGCCTGAGGCTGATATCAAAAGGACTAATAAAGAAACACCATTTTTCTCAGTGATGATTTATATTTTCCAGAGCAGAGGAACCAGTGCTAAGATCAGTGAAACAACTTGCTTAAGCAACCATAACAAGACATCTAATTTAGCTCTAACAACGTTGCCTAGTGACAACCAGAAGCCTGTTATTTGTCAAATTTAAAGTTAAGAGAGAATGCATCATTTTAATTAATGCATTGTTTTTATCTTGGGCCTGCTAAAAATCCTTTAGTGTAGCAATATGTGGAGTAAAATAAAGAAGTTGGGGAGAGAGAGCAATTCTTAAATGGCAAAGAATCACAGTAAGTGTTCAAGGTATATGGTCACGTGTTATTATCCCATAGCTCTAATAAGAAGCGGTCCCTGTGGCATCATAAATCCATCCATGTGGAGGAATGTGCCTAATTCTCACTGGAGTTTACCACTTTTCTCCCTAGGAAAATTAACTTAGATTCAGGACCTTTGAGTAAACATAATATAGCAACCCCCACTCAAGAGTGCAACCCTAACAGATTCAGTCATTCAATCAAGAAATATTTTGAGTACCTACTATGCACCAACCACTATACCAGACTCTATCAGTGCATTCTAAACAAGAGAAACAAGGACCCCAATCTAATAAAGGTAACAGTCTAAATACAAGTAAACACTTGAAGCATTACAGATTTTGACAGTCAGTGAAGGGAATCAACAGATGCTGGGATAGAGAACAACATGGGGCAGAGAACAACACCGATAGGGTGGTTCTAGAAAGGTGACATTTAAGCTGACTCCTGAAAAAAGTAATTTGCTATGCAAGTTGCTGAAGAAACACCACTGTAGTTAGAACATACAGCCACAGCAAGAATCTGTGAGGGTTGGGGCGCCTGTGTGGCTCAGTTGGTTAAGCAACTGCCTTCGGCTCAGGTCATGATCCCGGAGACCCAGGTTCAGAACCCAGGTTCGAGTCCCACATCGGGCTCCCTGCTCAGCGGGAAGCCTGCTTCTCCCTTTTTCACTCCCCCTGCTTATATTCCCTCTCTGGCTATGTTTCTCTCTGTCAAATAAATAAAATCTTAAAAAAAAAAAAAGAATCTGTGAGGATTAAGTATCTGAAGCATAATGAGTAAAGGGAAGGAAGTACCATTAAAGATGTGGGCAGGGGTCAGATAAGGTATCTCTGGTGGTGACCATGATAAAGAGTTTGAATTTTAACCTTAAATGTAATAGGAAGACTTTGAGAGAGCAGTGACAGGATGTGATTTATACCGAAAGGGTGCTCCACCATATGCCAACCCCCATGGCATAGGAATGTCCCTGTGTAAGCTGGCAAGCTAGGCACCAGTTGCTTTAGAACCCCTAGGCTCCTTGTGGCCCATGTGATTACCATATTTTTTAAAAGCAAGCACACATACCTAACAGTTTATCCTGTAATAATACCAGTCATGGGAGTAGCAGCAGCAGCAGCTAATACTTGTTACATACTTCCTAGATGACAAGCATCATAAAGATTTTACATGTGTTAATTCATCTAATCCTCACAATAATCCAAGGATGTGGGTTCAATTTGTATCCTTATTTTACAGATGAGGAAACAAGCAACGTGTGCAACCAGTTAATGCTTTCTTTTTTTTTTAAGATTTTATTTATTTATTTGAGAGAGTGTGCAAACATAAGCAGGGAGAGGGGCAAAGGAAGAGGGAGAGAAGCAGTGCTGAGCACTGAGCCCAGCACAGGGCTCAATCTTAGGACCCGCAGATCATGACCCAAGCCAAAACCAAGAGTGGGATCCTTAACCAGCTGAGCCATCCAGGTGCTCCACCAGCAAATGCTTTCTATTTCAATGGTTTCTACTCTTCTGTTTATTATTTCCTTACTCCTATTTTCTTTGGGTTTAATTTGCTTTTTTCCCCCTAGATTTCTGAGATGATTGTCCGAAATGGATTGTCAGCCTTCCTACTTTCCTAATGTATACATTAAAATGACAAATTTTCCTCTAAACACTTCTTTAGCTGCATCCCACAGATTTTGTTATAATTTAGCTCAAAATGTTTTCTTGCATCCAATGCAATTTCTCCTTTTATCCAAGACTTACTTAGAAGTGTGCTGCTTAGGGGTGCCTGGGTGGCTTAGACAGTTAAGCATCTGACTCTTGGTTTTAGCTCAGGTCATATCTCAAGGTCATGAGATCAAGGTCCAAGCGGCCTCCTCACTGGGCTTGGAGCCTGCTTGAGATTCTTTCTCTCCCTCCCCCTTGCATACACAAGCTCTCTCTTCTCTGTCTTCTCTCTCTCTAAAAAAAAAAAAAAAAAAAAACCAAAAAAACCCAAAAAATTTTAAAAAATAGAAGTATGCTGCTTAATGTTCAAACATTTGAGGATTTTCTAGTTCTTTTCCTTCTTTTCTTTTTTTTTTTAGATTTATTTATTTATTTTAGAGAGCACATGAGGAGGAGGTGAGAGGGAGAGGAAGAGAGATTCTTAAGCAGACTCCCTGTTGAGTGGGAAGCCTGAGGTGGGGCACAATCTCACAACCCTGAGATCACAGCCTGAGCTGAAACCAAGAGTTGAACACTTAACCAACTACAGTGCCCCTAGTTATTATTATATTGAGTTCTATTTTAATTACACTGCTGTGAAAGAATATTCTGTAGGATCCTTTGAAATTGCATAAGACTTATTTAAGGTCCCAGCATATATTCTATTTTTGTAAATGCTCCAAGGACATCTGAAAAGAATGAGCATTCTGCAGGTGCTGTAGACAGTGTTCTATGAATGTCAGCTAGATCAAGTTGTATAATGGTGTTCAAATCTTCTATATTCTTCCTAGTTTTTTGTGCATGTGCCCATCAGTAACTGTAAGAGGGTATTAACATCTATTTGTCTATGTAATCTTATAATTTTGCTTTCTGTATTTTGAAGTTATATCATGCACAGTTGTTTTCTTCCTATTGAATTGGACCTTTCAGCATTAAGAATTCTCTTTTTTTTCTCCCAGTAATACTTTTTGTCTTGAAGTCTTCTTTGATATTATAACCACACTAGCTTGCTTTGGTTAGTGTTCATGTAGTATACCTTTTCCATCATTTTACTTTCAACCTATCTATGACTTTTTATTCAATGAATGGCTCCTATAAATAGGACATAGTTGGTCTAATCTGACAATATTTGCCTTCTAGTTGGAGTGCTTAGTCCAGTGAATTTATTATCATTACTGATATAAAAACTGATATACTTGATATTTCTCCCATATTTGTCCCATCTGGTTTTTTTTGTTCTTTATTCTGCCTTCTTACCTTCCTTTGGATTGAGCAAATATTTTATGTTATTCTATATTTAGTTCCTTTATTGGCTTATGTAAAATTCTTCAGAAGGTTGCCCTAGAGATTTCAATATCTCTTCCCTTTTCTCTATCATAGCTGAAGGCTGAAACAGGGCAGAGCCCTGTTTCATATTTCTGGTGCATTTCAGGACTAGTGTTTATATCTTCCAGAATATCATGTGGTGTTTTTGTCAACATATGGCAATTAAATGTATAGCCTTTTTGTCTCTGGGCCTCATTTGTTCAGGCAACTTCACTTACTGTAGACTTTAATAAATCTTTAAGAAAATCCTTTCTTCTAATGCAAGATATTGCAGACACTTGTGTTGACTAGGTCCTCTCCCTTATATTGCAAGGATCATGTGACATTTCCTGATGCAAATACAAGGTTTTTATCACTGCTCACCACAAACAGGAAACCATCCAATGCCTATAATGAAAGTGGTCCTCAGGAGTCTTAAACAATAACTCCTGCCCTATAGAAGATATATGAGTTCCTTAAACATCATCTTCATAATTCATAATTCTTGAATTATTATGAATTGAATTCATACTTTTACCATTTCCTTAATAATGCACCAACCTTATAACTCCTTTCCTTCCTCCTGATCTTTGTGCTTGGCATATATTTTGCTTCTACATGTTAAAACCCAAGAGACATTTTTATTTCTATTTCTCTAAATAATCAGCATTCTTTATATTTAGTCATTCTGGTGATCTTCATTCCTTCCTATGAATTATGTGCTTCATCATTGATTATTTTCCTTCTTTTGTTTCTTATTATATAGATACAAATAACAAATTTTCTTGTTTGTTTTTCTTTTTGGAAAGTCTATGTTTCACTACTAGCCTCCAATACAGGAAAATTATATGGATAGTTTGGGTTTGGAGAAAATCAAACACTTGGAAGCTAAAGACGAGCCTACTCAGGAATATGTGGATCAACCAAGAAATTAAAGAAGAACTGAAACACTTCATGGAAACCAATGAGAATGAAGATACATCGATTCAAAACCTATGGGATACAGCAAAGGCAGTCCTAAGGGGGAAATTCATAGCCATCCAAGCATCACTCAAAAAAATTGA
>PITA01002548.1:6279-25277 GCA_004023965.1 Spilogale gracilis | reverse complement strand
TAGTTTGGGTTTGGGTCAGGCTATAGACAATCATGAATGCTAGGCTGAAAGGTAAGTATTTATTGACTGTGTAATGAGGAGCCACTAACTTAAGTCATTCAGTTAGCTTTGTGTGATTGTGCTAGACCATTTAAAAGGAAAAGAAACTAGAAGCAGGGGAACCAATTAGAAGGCTATTGAAAGATACAGTAAGAACTCAAACTTGGTGGGGAGGTCACAACAGGATTGGAAAGAAGGGAGCAAATTAAAAGATGTTGATGAAAAAGAATAGATGTGATTTTATAGAACTATTTGGATATGGACAAGTAAGAGAAAATGGCCACTGAAAACTGGCTTCCAGACTTCAAAGCCAATAACTAATTTAACTTTGCTACTATTAATGCAAGTGGGAAGTTGGGAGGAAAAGCCATTGTTGGCAAGGAGGATGAAATACTGTGTATCATGTTTTAGGAGCTTGGATATTTAGGTGGAAATGCTCAGAAGACAACTGGAAGTTTCAGAAAGAGATTAAAAAAATAGATCTGAGAGACATTCAGTAGAGGTACTAATTAAAAATATAGCTAAAATTAGGATATAAGAATGGAAGGGAATGGAAAATAGTGCATAGAGATATTGTACCCATCTCTTCATTCCACTTGCCTCTCAACCCTACCAATTCTTCTTCCACAGATTCTTCCCCAGTGCCCTAACCCATTGTCCCTACCTGCCATACCAGACAGGAACCGGCCTAGGAAGGGATAATTGCAAAGGCAACAATTAAGTCTGTGACTAAAAGAAGAAAGCGATGAGAGAACATAAGTGATAGAAGGGCAATGCAAGTATTAGCATAGAAGATAGCATGTTCTATGTGCTCAGGGCCACCCAACTGAGGTGGTCATATCTAGATTAAAATATATGTATAATACAATGTTCATAATTTAAGTAAGAGATTGTCCATATATTTCAAATAATTTTATCAAATTATACATACATCTTAGAAGTGAACGCTGTTTTGCGATTCATACTTTTTTATCTTTTGAAGGCTTTTACAATCAAAACGCATTACATTTCCAATTAGAAAAATATATACTTTTTTCTTTTGCTCGCTTCCCTTCCCACTCTGAACAACCCTTCCAAAAAAGTTTTTTTTACTGTATTAGACAGAATGGTCTGGTGTATGTCATTGTCTGAAAACCAGGGTACCCAGCAGGGAATTCAGCAATGAGAATAACAGTTATGCTTAACACAGTCCAGAAACAGAATGATCAGAAAAGTGGATAAAATAATTCAGGGCTAAGGATAACCTGCATGCTGTTAAGCAATAAAATAATATTTTAGTTAATTATCTTAACTTTTCTCATCTCTGAAGAATAGTTTCATGTATAATGTTAATATCATAGCACAAGAATTTCTAGAGATGATCTGCTTTTAAGTGACTGAATATCTAAGTCATCTAGGAAGTTGCTTAAGCTCCTGAATATCTCCATAACCTCCTTTGACAATCTATTCAAATGTTCTGAGGTTATGATAGTGAGGAATTTCATATTATATATTTGTTTATAAAATAGATTCTATAAGGATAGAGAGAGGAAAGACACTTCAAGTTAAGTCTGAAATTCATTCAAGTCCCAGTGGTCATTTTGCTGAGATGACAAAACCATGTCCAAATAGTATCATGTACACCTAAATTCTGAGAAAGCTTGATTTAAAAGTATGATAGAAATTTCTTCTTACAAGATTCTACCTGGACAACATCTAAAGGTTCCAAACTATCAAAAAGAAGTAAAATCTAAAAACGAACAGTCTTTTGAGGATGTCCAATTAATGTTAATTATCCAGCTATTGAAGAGCAGACCATTAGCTTTTTACTAAACAGAAGTTGTTCTATGAACAGACCTACTTCCAAAGGGTAAATATACATCATCATGTGAAATGCGTAAGCTGCCTATCCATTTCTTTCTGTGGTGAAACAAAAATATAAATTGTAAGAGTGTAAAGAATTTGATAACCAAATTCCCTTTCCCATAGAGTAAAGTCAAACAATAATCCTTACCATGTGAGTAAATATATGAGCCATCACTTGAAAACTTAAGAATAGAATTTGCAAAAACCTGCATCCAAAGGGGCATACTATATAGTGAGTATGTTTGCTCTTCCTTGGGAACTAAAAGTTGAAGGGCCCGGGGTGGCTCCATTGGCTGAGCACCTGACTTTTGATTTCTGCTTAGGTTGTGAACTCGGGGTTGTGGGATCAAGCCCTGCTTCTGATTCTGTGCTGGGTGTGGAGGCTGCTTGAGATTCTCTCTACGCATCTCCACCCCTCTAAAAAAAATAAAATAAATGAAATGTAAAAAAAATAATAATAATAAAAGTTGTGCTCTACTGCTGGCAGAGCTTAACAGCTACCCAGTATTGATTGAATAATGAAGCCATATGTCAACATCATTTATAATGTAGGGCTGGAAATTTTACCTCTATTCCTAAGTTGCAATTAACTGGCTATATCATAATAGTTGAATAAGAGCAAAACCATTTGACTATTACCCTTTCATTATTCATTAAAGATTACTTATGATACATCATTTTGTGTTCTCCAACAGTCCTGATGAAATCACCATTGCTTTTATGCAATATATTAAGTAGATGACTGGTCCTTGGAAGGCTTTCTAAGTAACTGACATGTGGTTCTCTGGAGATTTGTCCTCTAAAAATCTGATAATGACTCATGCCCATACAAGCATTTGCCTTTTTTAATGACATTAATTAAAATGTTTATCATTACTAACAATTCCTTTTTTTTCTCCTTTCTTAATATTACTCTTGATTGCAGACTGGGGATGTCAGGGGTTCCATATGGTTTACAGATTATACATTAACACATCAAGATTTCAATAACTTAGGTAACCATCTAGGAAATGGCAGGAAAATCTTCAGCTGTTAGAATTGTGATATATTTCCTATTTGTATTTTCATAGCAAACATCTTGATCTTTTATATTTTTTGCATTAGTAAGTCAGAGGATATAGAGGTACTCCTCCAAGTGTCCCCAAATAATCGTTTTCATTCTTATAGTTTTCAAAGGGCCAGTTCTAAGGCTTTCTCTCCAAACTGTTGAGAGATTGGCTAATTTTCAATCCAAGAATGCACAATGATAGGAGTTACACGAAACTGCCTTATCTAATATTCCTAATAATAAACCACAAACTATTTAGCTAAGATTCATTGACTTGTTCCCCTGACAAGTCAACACAGCTAAAGCTCAAGTCACCAAGACAGTACCAGACATTTGATTCAGAGCAGGACTCAACACTCCCAGGTGTAATGTATGAGCAGACCACTCTACTGTATTTAATACAGTCATGATTAACCTCATTTGTGGCTGCCAATCTAGAAGCGGCAGGCAGGAGCCTGTGAAGGATCTTAAGTGAACTCTCAACCACATTCCCCATAAGTCTGCTTTTATTTAGATAGCAGTGCAGATGGACATATCACAAAATGTGCTCACGATATGAAAGTGTGCCAAAAGGAACAAGTAAGTCCTAACTTTGGGTTGGAGTCAAAGGTAGGAATGTGGATATGATCCAGAGCAATGCAGTACTGAGTATACTGAGTGGAGAGACATTTAATGATTCATCTGAACAGCTTACTTTCAGGAGAGTTCTAAAGACACTGTCCCCTGGCACACTTGAACAGCTTTCTATTTTCCCTTAGCACTGCAGGCACTGAGACAAAAAGTATGGAGCGGGGAGTGGGCTAGTAAGACAAGAGGATAATTGTGGTGTTATTTGGGCACTACCTTATTCTGTTTCCCTGATTTTAGAGAAACTGTTTCCTTGGACTACATAAACTCATCTCTTTAAATTATATCAAGGATAAGATATTGCATTCTTTTAGAGTCAAGTAACATTCCTTTAAACAAATCTTCATGTCAGAACTTTCTAAAGTTCTATTCCAGGGTTTCAATTCTAAAATTGCATAACATTCCTTTGTATGAAAATGCTTTTTAATAAATTACCTCTCAAAGTACTTGTACTTTTTTCTGAGCACTTTATCACCAGTGGAAACAAGAAATGACTTGAGAGCTCTCCCACCAAAAATGTCAAATAACCCCTTCCAAGCCACCCAAATAAACATACAATCCTAAATAAAACCACTGAGTGGTTACTCATATACTACAAGAAATTCCCATGTTCCCCTCTCCTGACAGCCACCCCAAGCCTGTCCTATAGGGAAATTATGGAACTATAATGTTCCCTTTCTTCTTCTATCTCTTCTCTCTCCATCTCTGTCTTCCTTAAAATTATCATTCCAAATAGAAAACTGTTACAGTTTTCCTTAAAAGTTTCTGCTGTAAAGAGGTAGACATTAGAATAAAAAGAAAAATTTAGTTTAATTTGTTTAGTGGCCATATCCCTCAACGTCTTCTTTCCTTCCTCTTTTAGTCTTGGGATGTGATACAGTACAATACAAAGGTATAATGCAATATTTCCATTTCTATTAAAATAAAATGTCACATAGTGACTCTGAGGTTGCAATTAGTAGAGGACAAAAATACACTTACCAGGTTTGGGTCACCATAATTGGACCAGCCCTCAATCTTTCAAGCTGAGACTGTAGTTACTGTAGTAACATACATTTGGATATGCTACATATGTTGTCTCCTGTTGGGATCTTTGCCTCATCTCAGTCTCCCAGAAAAATAAAGCTCCTCTATGTCCCTATAGCTGCTACTAATATAGCAATTAATATATCAGTTAATTATTAATATGCCATGTCTCTCCCTAGATCATGAGCTGAGGGCAAAACCCACAACATATTTATCATTATCTGATTACCTCTTTACAAAAGCTTAGCACATAGAAGTTAGCAAAAATATGGGTCGAATGATTGAATGTCATAAATAAAGACAACCTCTTGTAGAAGCAACCTCCACACCAAATTTGACAATCATGGTAATTGGTTGTCTTTTGAAAGAAGAGTACATGGCATGGAGGTCTGATTTAGCTGAAAAGACAATTGAGATAACGTGAAATCAAAAAGGAAAAAAAATGGGAAAATAAATCCAGTTTTACCCAAAATGTCAGCTCCATGACCTAATGAAACTCATGTTTAAGTATACACTATCTGTTTAAAAGTACCCATAATAAATGTAATAACTCTGAAAGTGCTAGCCTTCCAAGACTTGAGCCTAGAGAAGTAGAAAAAGCTACTAACTTAGGTACAATGAACTAGAGGAATCCATGATAGTCTGTTATCTTCCTTTCAGATGTCAGTGGGCCCACTGAGCACAATGAAGATCCACTGAGAGGAAATGATAACCTAGTAGACTTCTCATGGTAAGTCAGTCTCCTGGGTGAAAAGTGCTTGCTCCTACTTCAGTCTCTTTCTCCAGCCTCCAGCCTTTGAATCCAAATGACCATTCACAAGACCAACAGTGATTTCATCATAGGAAAGAAACAAGGTGCCACCTATCATTGGAGCATCAGAATCACCTCATTTAGGTGAGTACTTAAAAAAGACCTGGATAAAGGGGTATTCTAAGTTACCTAAATCCAAGAAATAGCACCAACTGAAACAACCAGATCTGGACTTCTAAACATGAAGTACCCAAACAATTCATAGCCTTTTTTTATCTGTAAACTCTGGCACTTTTGTTGAGGAATTATGTGTCTCAGTTCAGGCTGCTGTAACAAAATACCATAGACCAGGTGACTTAAAGAGTAAATACTTATTTCTCACAGTTCTAGAAGCTGGAAAGTCCATGATCAAGGTGCCAACAGATTTGATATCTGGTGATTACCCTCTCCCTGGTTTACATATGGCTACCTTCTTGCTGAATACCCACATGGGGGAAAGATATCATCTCTCTCCTGTCTCTTCCTATAAAGACCATTCATGAGCGCTCCACCTGAAACACCTGTCAACGCCCCACTTCCAAATACCATCACATTGAAGATTAGGGCTTCAACATTTGAATTGGGGAAGAGGGGCACATATATGCAGTCCATAGCAATGTGTGACTAGGATCTTCCATACTTAAGGAGAGAAGGGCTTTAGAAAGGTCTCTAGTGGTCAGAGTTGGTCTTTCAGGATCTGAAAATCAGTTCCCTGGAAGAGAAAACCTAAGTCCTACTTTTGAAGCCCAGGTTTTAGAATATACCCCTCCTCTTGGTTCCTTCCCAAGAGATCTCATCTCAGTTATTCTGTTGAGCTTAATGCTCTCACTTTGGCCTCTTTCTCCATCCTTCAACATTTGAATCCTGATGACCATTCACAAAACCAACAAAATCATAGGCAGTTCACCCACAGTGGATACAATGTCTTACCAAACATGAGTCTTGTCTCTCTAGAACAAGGCAGAAAACAAATACCTCAATGTTTTCAATCTTTTGTTCCCATGCATTCAATGAATTCTCAAGAAGTAATCCAATGAGTAGAGTTTCAAGCCAATAACCAGATATAATGCTCATCAGGAATAACACCTATATTCCCTGGCAAACTAAAAACTTTAAACTACTAATAAAACAGTTAACAGATAAGAAATATTTTTCTAAAAAAAACTCTAAAAGATGCAAAGTATATGCAAGCTTGAGCACATTTTCTTTTAACCCTTTAACAGAAATAAATTTATTGAAAAAACAACTTTCAAAAGTTTATGTAGAGTCAGAGGTAACTAAACTCCACCCTTGAGAATTACCCTTAGTTGCAAAATCACTGTAGGGATTTGAGGAGCTAAACAAGTTTATTTTGTGTCTTTTAATGCCAACAAACTAAACATGAACACTAAAGTGTGAAAGAAAATTCTTAAGCTGATTTCAAATCACAGGCATATGTTTGGCTGGAAAAACATATTGAGGAACAAACACTTCAAAGACAAAATCCTTTAGAAATGGAATCACTGGCACCAGACCTACTGCCTGTTAAATTGTTTGACCAAAATGACTGCTTCAAGAATCCTCAGCTCTTTACCCCTATAACCAAGGCTGGAATATTTGGACACAGTCCTGAAACCATAACTTCACTTGTGACACAATCCATTTTCCATAACTCTGGCCAAACAGTCCAACTCTCTAAGGAACCAAGAATGAAGCAACCTCTTGCTCTTGATGTATCCCCCAAGCAAAGAGGACTTCTTAAAGGTGATTGTGATACAAATAGGAGGCAAAACTACTCCATAGATGTGGCACTATTTTTGATAATGTTATAACATTATCACGTTTGAGTTGTTATTTCCTCGTAGTCTCATTTCCAGCTCATCTTTCAGATTAGTGTGTATTTGTATTTCTGTGGTGTGTGTGTCTCTGTGTGGAAAGTTTGGGAGAATTTCTGTCCTTGATTTCTTTTGGCTTACAAATCAAGTATATGTTTAACTCTCTGTATTTACTGAATAAGAAGGCATATAATACAGAATGAGAATCAATTCTCTTTTAAAAATATTTTTAGGATTTTTCATTTATCAAATCACAAATAAGCCATCCAAACAAACACTCTGAATTGGAATATAAATTATACATGTGAACATAAATTATATATAGAAAAGCTGTTACATACATATATGCATATTTCTAGGTATTTGTGTTTCTCATAAGAAGGCTGTAAGAGGATACAAGTCCCAAATCTCTTGGTGCCAGCATAATAGAAATCATTTAGTAATAAATAAATAATTTTCAAGAAGTTGTTCAGAGCCAGTCCTTTTCCAAGTGTTTTATATGTATTAAGTTCACCTTTTGTTCAATTATAAATTTGGAAATTTATACCCACATACCCACATCACTGTAATGCTAATTAGTTTCACTCTTATTTTCTGCACAAAAGCACATGACATTTTCTCCGTTTTATCCTCCACCTGAAGAATTTCAAGGCATGAAAAATTTCAGCAAGACCCTCGAGGAGCCAAATAGCCTCACCCCTAGAGCTCAGAAGCTACAAATGCCTTAGGTACCAAAAGCAGTGGGAAAAAAGGGGATCCCAGCAACAGTTACATTGCATGCTAAAAGAGAAAAGCTACTTCAAAACGAGGCAACTATTTACACAAAAGCACCTCTAGAGTCCCCACTACCACCATCATTGCCTTCCAAAAACTATCTCCTGATACTTGCTTATTGCTCAAAAATGCAGTCCACTGTGCTGGAATTTGTCATCCTCTTCCCTGATTAGATAACTGGAAAAGAGATATCATGACAGAAGCTCTTTCTGAACCCAGCTAGATAACATGGAGAGGTGGTTCTACTTTTGCCAAGGGAAGTGAAAAGTAATGGGGAATAAGAGGTTATATAAGACATTCCCAGCCCAGGCTTGCTCTGATTCTCCATTTTCAAGACTGTACTACCCTACGATGCAAAGTGATATAAACTTAAACCATTCTCATTACACTCTTAGGTTATCACCCCTAGGTCACCATCAGTTCCATGTCTCAGCAATTAGTTGTAAACATGTAAGCCTCTTTGACCTTTAGTTTTCAGGATTTTTGAAACTGAAAAGAAACATAGTCTCAAAAGAATGAAGATAAAGACCAAATGGCAAAAGAAATGATTTTGTCTGGCAGACATTTTCTTCAGATTAACATTCATATCTTTTATCCTCATTTGGTAAACCTCAGAGAAGATCTCACATGCTCCCCCTTCCTTGCCTGTTCCCTCCATCACCCTAACCCACCCCCAAGTTGGAATGAAATGCAGCCCTTTTTGTGTTTCCATAATATTTTGTTCAAATAGTTATCACATCACTTATATCATTATTGCACGTATGTCTGGTTTCCCCACTGGCTAGCAAGTTGGTTGAGATCAGAGAATAGGTTTTATTCTACTTTTTTCTCTCCAGGATTTAATTTTGTTGAATTAAATCAAATTGAAGATAATAAAAATACTGAAAAGAGTTGAATCCCTGCCTGTATAGGATATTTATGAATAGTCTTTGAAGTTGAAAAATGTCCATATGTGAAATCTGTAGCAAAAATTGTGAAAGAGTGGCAGATAAATCTGGGGTGTGACAGATTAAGAATTGCTTTAAAAAAAAAAGGACATAGTATCATATCCAGAAGCCAAAATAAGCCACCTATTATTCATGTAAATGAGAACCTAGTAAGCAGGATTGCACAGGGCCTGTATGAAGTAAATGAGTACGACTATAAAGAAGGAGTTTAAAGTAGTAGTTGAGAATGTGGACTCTAAACTTGAAGAGTCTCCCAATAGCCAATTTGGAGAATATTTGAGCAACAAAATAAATAATTATAGTAATCGATTATAACCCGTAGAATAAGAATTCAAGCAGCCTCTTCTGATATAAATAATGACAGCTCTTCCTTGCAATAGAATTCCATTAGTAACTGTAGAAGAAATAGTAGAAATAGAAAATCACTGTACAGCAAACACCACTTTTACAACTGTCTCAGCAAGTATAATTAACAGATGCTAACATTCAGGGCAAAAATATGGTGAAAAACAAAATTTATATTGCTTTAAAACATCATTTGACAGCAAATGAATGAGACTTCTTTAGCAAATAAAACTTTGCATTCAGTAAGTGGTCTTGAGGGACTATATATTTACTCTTGTTCAGTATAGTTTTTGAACTACATTTTCAAATGTCAAAGAGAGAAGTGGTATACTTACAGTAGAAAAACCTGGCAGACACCACCTGAACCAACTAATAAAAGTTAATATCGCCATAGTCTTGGAAAAAATCCAAATCAAGTGCCTCTAATATGATGCACTGAGATTATAACAACACTTCTAAGGTATTTTAGCAAAAAATGCAAAACCTGAATTTAATCATGAGGAAATATCCAATAAACCCAAATTGAAGGACATTTAATGAAATAATTGGCCAGTACTTTTAAAAAGTCATGATCGGGTACCTCGGTGGCTCAGTCAGTTGAGCATCTGCATTCTGCTCAGGTTGTGATCCCAGGGTCCTGGGATTGAGTGCTGCATCCGGCTTCCTGCTCAGTGGGAAGTCTGCTTCTCCTTCTGCCTGCCTTTCCCCCTGCTTGTGCTCTCTCCCTCTCTCTCTCTCTCAAATAAATAAATAAAATCTTAAAAAATAATACTAATAAAATAAAAAGCCATGATCATGAAAGACCAAAAAACAAAACAAAACAAAACAAAAAAAAGAGAAAAGATGAAGAACTTCTTAGAATGGAATAGACTAGGTAAACACTACAACTAAATGCTTCTGTGAGTTTGATCAGGTTAGATTCCTCGTGTTAAGTGGTATCATGTAGTTTTGATCCTTCTGTGTCTGGCCTATTCACTTTACCATAATGTCCTCCAGATTCCTCTATGTTGTTGTAAACGACAGGATTTCCTTCTTTCTCACAGCTTTCTCCACACCCTTGCAAATACTTGTATCTTGTCTTTTTCTTTTTTAAGATCTTATTTATTTATTTATTTGACAGAGAGAAACACAGGTAGAGAGGGAACACAAGCAGGGGGAATGAGAGAGGGAGAAGCAGGCTTCCCGCCTAGCAGGGAACCCTATGTAGATCTCGATCCTGCGACTCCAGGATCATGACCTGAGCCAAGGAAGAGGCTTAACGACTGAGCCACACAGGTGCCCCGTATCTTGTCTTTTTGATAAAGCCATTCTAACAAGTATGAGGTGCTATTTTGTTGTGGCTTTGATCTGCATTTCCTTAATGATTATTGTTTTCCATATACCTGTTGGCCATTTGTGTATCTTCCTTGGCAAAATGTTCACTCAGTTCCTATGCCCAATTAATTTTTTAAAGATTTATTTATTTATTTATTTGAGAGAGAGAGCAAGAGAGCATGCACACGTGTGCACACAAGCAATGAGAGGGGCAGGGGAGAGAGAAAAGTGAAGCCTGGCATAGGGCTTCACCACAGGACCCTGACTGAGATCATGACCCAAGTCAGAACCAAGAGTTGGACGCTTAACCAACGAGCCACCCAGGTGCACCTATGCCCAATATTTAGTTAGATTATTTGGGTTTTTTTGCTTTTGGATTGTATGAGTTTCTTCTATTTGGGGGATATTAACACCTTATCAGATGGCTTGCAAATATTTTATCCCATTTGGAAGTTTACCTTTACATTTTGTTGGTTTCCTTTGCTATGAAAAGCTTTTTAGTTTGACATAGTCCCATTTATCTATTTTTGCTTTTGTTGCCTATGCTTTTGGTGTCATATCCAAGACGTCATTGCTAAGACCAATGTTAAGAAATGTTCCCCCCATGCTTTCTTCTAGGAGCTTTATGGTTCTGTCTTACATTGAAATCTTTAATCCATTTCAACTTAATTTTTTTTGTTGTGTAAAATAAGGATCCAGTTTCATTTTTTTGCCTGTGGGTAACCATTTTTCTTAACACCATTTATTGAAGACACTATCCTTTCCCCCTTTGTGTATTCTTGCACCCTTGTCTAAGATCAACAGACCATGTATACATGGATTTTCTTCTGGGTTGTCTATTCCTAATGACTTCATACTTTCACAAAAGTACAGCCTCTCCCCAAAAGATATTCAAATTAGATATGTTAAGATCAAAAAAAAAAGTTTCTGAAGGATTTTTTTTTTATTGTTACTAAAATTTTTTTTCCCAGTGTTCCAAGATTCATTCCCCATTCCCCACACCCAGTGTTCCACGCTTTAGGTGTCCCCAGTACCCACCACCAGGGTCTCCCATCCTTCCACCCCCCTCCCTCCAAGTCCCTCAGTTTGTTTCTGTGTCCAAAGTCTCTGTTGAAGGATTTTAAAATATTTTAAAAGATGAATCGTTGAAGCAAATATAAGCTTCTCAAGAAAAACACTTTGAAAAAGCAACTATATTTTAGATATATAGATTCTGAACTGTTCTTAAAATGTCAGTTTATATGCTAGATACATTTTACCTTTTTATAACAAGCAAAGTTCATGAACAGCAATTTCTGCCTTTTTGTACTTGTAACATACAATTGCTGCTCTTTATTTGATTTAAAGATACATAAAACTTACTGCTAAACCTTTTTAAAGCAAGTATTTCTTTTTGTGTTTAAATACATTCAAATTGCTTTTTTTTGTTTTTGTGTTGTTTTCAGTTTTGAGGGATTGATGGGTTAGTTTTGTTTTTCTTTTGTTTTGCCTCTCTGAAGTGTGCAGTACCTCCTGGGCTCATTGGCAGGACTCAGATTTTATAAAACCTGAGTGGAAATTACAGTCCTGAACTAAGACTCCAGCAATACAAAATTATAGAAAGTCTGGTATTATTTCAAGTCAGGATTGTCTTCCATATCCAATTTCACCCAAAGTCAAGCATTAGTCAGCCAGCATCTTTCATATAGCAGAAAGAAGATTTGATTAATATGATTTCTTTGTAGAAAAATCTAAGAAGATTAAGGCACAGTGATACAGGGAAAGCATGCCCCTTCTCAATATGACATTCTTCAGCACTATATAGAGGTCTGAAGACCTTTCTAGTGATTAGATTGTTCACACCAGCTGCATCTGAAAGGGGAGGGATCTGTCATCAAGGAAAACTTTCATTTTTTTCACATTTTAGTTTCCATCTCACCAACAGGTCAACAAATCTAGAGGTTGATATTGATTTCACTCTGTAACGAGGCAGGAAAGGGCATCTTTCAAGCATGTGCTTGCAGATTTTTCCCCCATTCACCCCACCCCTTTTTGGGACTGTGTTTTGTGATGGTCTCCAGGGGAAAAAATTAGAAACTTCTAGATGACTTCTGTACTCAGTAAATCACAGTGAAAAATAAATCTATTTGAGGTGACTTCTATTAACTATTTTTCACCTGTACATTCTGAAAATCTAACACTAACCAGGAGGCATGGTTTTCTGATAGGAAGAAATGAATTCAAAGCTGATTTAAAAAATGTATATATCAAATGTGATCTGTCTCTTCCACTTTTACTTTTTATGTTTGTGTGAAATATTTAAGAGAAAAAGAATAAAATTAAAACACCTTTTCCTAAACCCTCTCAACTTTCAAAATATGGATATTATATTCCCACAGCTTTGCTCAAATGTAGACCATTTGAGCACATGACAGATGAAGAAGTAATTTACTTCCAATACACCATCTCCAAGGTTTTCTCCTTAGACTATCACATGTCAATTTGATGGATATGAATCTGAAGATTCAGTTACAATAGAAAGGGCTACAGTGTCAGAATTCACTCTGCAGCCATCTTTATATATCTCAGCAGCCCAGCTAAGACACCTCAGGGCTCACAACTTACAGAACCCTCTACTGTACCAGTCAGGGGCCTCTTGATCCATATTTCTCTTCAGAAATCTGACAACCCACACAAAGCTATGTAAACAGACACCAAAAACTACCTTAGTTATTGGGGGAAGGGAGTGTAGCTGATCAGCCTGGTATCTGACATCCACATGCTCAAATACAATTTACACTTTATATGATGGCATGAACAGTTAACTCCTGACTTTGAAAACAAAGTAAGTTTTTGCATGTCTTCACAATCTTTACAGCAAAGTAGGACCTAATACTAATATATGAGTTAAATAGTCAGTTACGTTAAGAACTACTAGTTTCTCAGTCTTTTGGCTAAGATCAAGTGAAGAACTACTAGTTCTGATTCTAAATCCTACTATGGGGAATATAGAAAAAATCTATAACTCATCATAGAATAATGTAGTTATTTGAATATAAGGAAACCACTAAAACTCAATATCTGTTCTCAAGCAGAACCCTAAGTGTTTATCCTTAACATCACAAAGATAAGACCAAGAGTTCACATACCTCACAGAGAAACAATAACAAGTCAAGGGTGCCACTACAATCTATTCCTATAGGTTAAATCATAGAAATTGTCGCCTTTGAAGGTGGTCAAAAGTGATCAAATATCAACGATTTCATGCTATGCTATAATACAAATTAGATCTAAAACCTATCCACTTCTCATTTCCACCACCACCCTGGTTGAAGTCATCATCTTTCAACTGGAAAATTCCAGGAACCTCCTAATGGTCCCCCTGCTTCCACCCTCTTCTATAACTGTTTCCCTATCCTCCAGCCAGAGTGATCTTTTTTTTTTAACATGTTTTAAGCTTAACATATGCACGTAGAAGTGCACAAATCCTGAATGCACAATTTGATGAATTTTTACAAACAACATATACATGTAACCAGTGCCCAAATTAAGAAATAAAATATTCAAAAAAAAAGAATATTCACATAAATGAACTCATACAATGCATCCTTTCTTACATTTGGCTTCTCCCCTCAATCTTGTATTTGAGCTGGTGTGTTTCATGCTATTGTGGGTGGCAACAAATTGTTCATTATCCTTGTTGTTTAACATTCCATTGTATAAATATATCACAACTTATTTTCCTATTCCACTGTTGATGAACCAGAGTGATCTTTTTAAAAAAGTAAATAAGATCAGGTAATTTCCCTAATTAACACTGCACATGCTTCCCACGGCATCCACGTCCTTATTGTGGCTCCAGCATACCTCTCTAATTCCCTTTCCCAGACCCACAGCACCCTATCCCCAGCCCCTTTGCTCTAGCCACAGAGTCCTTATTTCTATTAAGTCTCTCCATTACATGGGAAGCTCTTTCCCAACACAGAGACTTCACTCAGGCTAGTCACTTTCCCGAATGTTCTTCCTGGAGATTACCATCCTATCTTCTACCGACCCAAATCAAAGCCATATTTACAGGTTTGGCTCTGACTCCATCCTTCAACTTAAACCAAGATCGTGTTCTCAGACATGCCATTCTTAAGCTTCTTCTTTGGAACATCCCCTTACCCTGTTTCATACCACCCTACATGTTTCACTTTGACTTTTTACTTTATTTCACCTTGAATTTTCAGTTTGGCTTTAAGAGGAAAATATTAAGGATAAAAGGCCTACATTATTGATAGCAGAGAGGAATGAAATATGGTTATTTTAAAGCAGACCTCCACCCAGGGGAGGATGTTGGGAGGTACGGGAGATTTAATATCTAGGTTACAGCCAAACCTCAACTCATGAAATCGTTCAGTTGATTTAATAGAAACATCCTTCTAGCTGGTTATACAGTACAGTTGTTTGTTAATGGTTAACACTTTTTCACTTTCGGTCTCTTGCTGTGGGATCATAATCAGTCAGTATGATAAAGGGCTCCAAGTGGAGAAACGGTGAGACCAAAGACTTATTACTGCAGTCTCTGGATTCCTAACTAGACTTCTAAGGTGCCCTGCAACACACCTTGTGGGAGCGTTCCCTGCAGGCCATGGGGCACAACTTCCCACAAAACTATAAACAAAGAGTTCCAAGAACAAAATCACGTCATCTGAAGAAAGGGAGGTTTTATGTGGAAAGCATTTACAGTGTTTTCTACAAAGGTACAAAAAGTTTCTGTGAAGAAAGATGAAACAAAATTTTTACTCGGCTTTTCAAAATAAAACTAGAATTTTCTATCAAGCAACTAGAGAAAATAAACCAGCAGATTTATGTAATTTACAAGTCCTGTGCATTTCTAATGAAGTAAAAAAAAAAGTATGCTTAAAAAAAAGCAATGTATTTTTAAAGGCTAGTAGGAAAAGTAAATGTGTACAGTTGGGTTTAACTTCTCCATGAAAATAAGCTTCTTATTCTGGTAAGAAATGGGTCATAGCAATAAAAGTGTGCTGTAAATACAACTTGACAAATGAGAAAATGAATTCCTGAGGGTAAGGCCTATTAAAGGAATATTTTAATTGAATCATGCAATGAATATTTTTGAGAAGCTTCTATATATGCAAGAAACTCCCTTACATATTTTAATGAGGTAAAACATATATTAGTTAATATAGTAATAGTTTCTTCTGTTACTAAGTTCTTGCCCATAATATAAAAAGATCAAATATAAGGAAAAAAATGTTAGACTCCTAGATGAAGATGCCAGCTTCTAATATTTGCTTATAAACTTCAAAATTCAATAACATGTTACACCCACAACTCAAGGACATGTGCAGAGTATTAGTCATTTCAGTGAGCAGAGAAACAGCCAGCTTCTTTGGCATAAAATGTGATATGATGCCACCTTATGGTTGAAAATTAAATAACAATGATCAACAATCATTTTCAGATATACCTTCTAGATGGGGTGGAGAGGGAGTGAGGAAATGGTGAGTACCACCAAATCTGTAAAATTCACAAATCTAAATACATAGAACCAATTCGATCCTGGGAATTAAGTACAAAATGGTTGCTATGGACGTGTTCAGTATCTGGCACACAGGAAGAATTCATTTTGTCACACTGTGTGCTCATCTGCTGCCCATTCTAGGTATTTTCACAGCAAATGTCAGTTGGGTTTTCCTAGACCCTAATAGTTGTTCTTTCCTTTTTTTTTAAGATTTTATTTATTTCTTTGACAGAGAGAGAGATCACAAATGGGCAGAGAGGCAGGCAGAGAGAGAGAAGGAAACATGCTCCCTGCTGAGCAGAGAGCCCGATGCAGGCCTCGATCCCAGGACCCTGAGATCATGACCTGAGCCGAAGGCAGAGGCCCAACACTCTGAGCCACTCAGACACCCTCCAATAGTTGTTCTTTACTTCCAAATTCAAAGAGTAACAAAAACATCAAGTGAAAACTTTTGTTATTAACTGCATATAGTTTACTGAGTATCAGGTTGAATGATTGCCATTTTTGAGGATCAAATGGGTCAAATATTGGAAATGTCATATGGTTCCTTCCATAGTAACTTTAAATATTAATGTAAACACAACAAACTCAAATAATGAAGAAATGTAACTGTAGTATTAGTCCAATATTATGTCAGTCACTCTTCACTAAATGACTAGAGAAACCTGGCCTGGTCCTTCCCAGGCACTCTTCATCAATAGCACTGCTCAGTGGTATAAGTAATCTTCTCCCTGGGTCCCGTGTACTTTCATATCTTTGGCACTGATTTACAATTCATTTCCAGTGGGCACTGAAGAAATTTCTTCAGTGCTCAGTCTGCAATTGCTCAAAGTTCCAAGTTTAAAGTTGAGCATTGTTATCAACCATATTTTTGTAGTCCTCAGTTTATACTATTTCTGTTTACTAGAGAACAATCCCAAGAATTCTGAGAAATGCAGATCTCCTTCTGTACTTACTCTATAAAATCTCAAGAGAACTCCAGATTTCCTTATCATCTCACTATTGCTCAGTATAAAGCCTCAGTGGTTCTCGAAAGGAAAAAGTGCCTTCCAACCTGAGTCTGAAAAGACTCTCCTTTATTCCAAAGTTATCTCTCTTGTCACACTATCAAATATTATTCTTCCTTCCCCTTTCTCTAGCAATGATTTTATGATCAAAATGTCCAGTGTTTAGCTCTTTAATCTTTATGTAAGTTATTGTACCTTAGCAGTAGATTTTAGAAAAATACTACAGGAAAGTGATAGAAACAAACCCACTTGTAAACAAGACTCTATTTAAGAGGTACACATACATATAAAATTACTAAAAAACTGAAAAAATCAAATGTAAAATGTTATTATTATGGGAAACTGAATAAAGATCATATGGAAACTCTCTTTATTATCTTTACAGCTTTTGTATACATTTAAAGTTATTCCCAAACAAAAAGTTTATTAAAAAAAAAGAACGGTCGTGTCTGACTGATTCAGTTGGTAGAACATGCAACTCTTGATCTTGGGGTTGTAAGTTCAAGCCCCACATAGGGTGTAGAGGTTACTTAAAAATAAAAATTTTACCAAGTTTTTATTTAAAATTTCAGTAATTAGCATACAATTAATACATAATATTAGTTTCAGTTTTAGAATTTAATGATTAATCACTCACACACAACACCCAGTGCTAATCACTTTAAGTTTCCTCCTTAATCCCATCACCCATTTAACTCATCTCCCTGCCCACCTCCCCAAATATAAATTATGATAAAACAAAGCAAACAAAAAAACCGTGAGGCACCTGGCTGGCACAGTCAGTTGTGTCTGACTCTTGGTTTCAGCTCACATTGTGACCTCCGGGTTGTGCGATGGAGGCCCAAGTCTTGCTCCATGTTCTGCACAGTCTACTTAAGTTTCTCTTTCCCTCTGTCCCTCCCACTCCGCATGCTCACTCTCTCGCTCTCTCTCTCTTTCAAATAAATAAATCTTAAAAACACACACACACACACACACACACACAGTTCAGCAAATCAGAACCAAAGTCAGAGCTAATTTGTCTTCCCTCCAGTAGCTTTACCAGACTGAGGTGTCCTTTCCTTTTGCACATTTATGTATGTGTTCTACATAGACAGGTTCCCATACATTGTGAGGAGATTAGAGCGACCATCGTGCTCCTGAGGAGAAAGGCCAGCATGACGGTTCCTTGGTTTGAAGTTTCCTGTTCAAATGCCAACGTAGATGGAGGCACGATTGCCCTGTGAGCTTTGGCAGGTCGCTTTCCTCTCTGCTTTGCTGCATCCTATGCCTAAAGGGACAGAAATTCTTAGCTCCCACCTCTACTAGAAAAGGAAAGAAAGTTAAAACGTTAATCTGAACATATTTTTTTAAAAGAAGAACATATTTTGAAGTGCCAGTTTCATACACAATATATTACTGTCTGCTGACTTTGTTAGCCTTAAATAACAAGCTTCTGGAGGCAAATCATGCTCTTTGGATCATAATAGTTACTCTTGCGTCTTTTAACAAATAATGTTGCAAATCCTTAACTCTACTGTTCTAGTCCTAAAATTTAGTATTCATTTATAGTAAGTAGCTTTTGCTACTACCTGTGAGTACATCAGTTATTAACAATGCATTTTCTAAATATTTCATCTTCTTATATTTGTTTCACTTCTCATAGAGCACAAGGATCCCCCAAATCTGCCATTCTAACGCTGTCTACATCCTAAGAAAAGATTTGTGCTCTGGATCACATAACACACAGACATCTGTTCAAGGGCCCACTTGAGCTCTCCCACTTGGCTGCCATTTCACTGATGCCTAGCTCCCTGTTTAACCTTTTGCCTCCTCCAGAGCAGTCAGCAGAAGCCACAGTATGAAGAGTGGGAGTTCTGAGAAGCTACTGAGATCAGAAGGATCCATCGTGCATGAACAGCATTTCTCTCTTC
>PITA01002547.1:155000-158638 GCA_004023965.1 Spilogale gracilis | reverse complement strand
TAGGCTACGTGCTAATGGGCTAGGTGGATATCTAGATGCTATGCTCTCCGGGAATGGGGGCCAAGCCTTAAGCTTGTTTAGCTTTTTGTCTCTAGTACCTGCTTGGTCCAGAGCAAGAATACAGGGCGTTTTTGTTGAATGAGTGGTATTTCTTACAAATACATGAATTGCACAGTTTTGTGGACAAGGACTTATATTTGGGGCATGTCCAGATAACTTCAGAACAGCAGGCCAATTCTACAGACCACCCAGCTCTCCCAGTATGATGAGCAAATGCATCCTTATCCCAGCTATCCAAACTGACGATCTAGATTGAGTCAGATTGTTTAAGATCATGGTCACAGCCTCTACTCTGAGAGTAACAACAGGAACTAAGTCTTGTATGGTTCTGATCAACCAAGCCCCAAACAACGATCGACTCATTTAATCCTAGTAATGCCCTTATGAAGTAGATGCTGCTGTCTGCCCTATGTCACAGCTGAGGAAACTGAGGCGGAGGGACATCGAGTTGCCTGCCTGTGTCATACAGCTAACAAGTGGGAGAGCTGAGTCTCCTTCCTATGCTTGCTCCTCTACAGCGCCGCCTCCCCTGGCGTCCCTGAGGAGAGAGCAGATGCCGCTCATTCTGTCAGCACTCGGCTGTCTCACGAGTTAGGGTTAGGAGCGGCGCAGGGCGGCCATCTGAATACGCAGTCTTCAAGGTGAAGATGTGTCCGCCTTGTAAGAAGCATGGATAGTGGTTACAGAGCCCAGCTAGAGAGGAGCTACGTATTTACCTAAGCTACAGTTGGTGGTGGTGAAGAGGGAGAGGAATCCTTCTGTGATATTTGAAAATACTGAGATACTCAGATATATGCCTTGTGCCAGAAACAGTCACACTATTAGCCTTGGCTAAACTTGTCAAGCAGGGTTTGACAGGCAGTAGAAGGTAGCGGGTCAGTGCTTAGGTTTTTACATCAAAGAGCCTCGAATATGAGGCCTGGCTGTGCTGATTGCCAGTGTATGTGTGATCCTGGACAACTTACTTAACCACTGTGTGGCTCAGTGTCCTCATCTGTAAAATGGGGCATGATAAAAGTCTCAGAGGATAGTGTAGTTCTGGAAATTAAGTTATTACATGGAAATTACTTGGTATATCCGGAGCCTGCCCCATGGTTATATTATATAAATTTATTACAAAATCCCTACTAGTGATGGGGGATTTAGTGAGCAGTGGTACTTTGGATTTTTAGGGGATAATGGGAACGAAAAGAGTAAGAATGTGGAAAGAGTTGCTCCTCCACTTTACCAGGGATAGTTCAGCCCTCAAGAATTAACACTGCACTGAAAGATATTATGCCGAGTGAAAGAAGTCAATCAGAGAAAGACAATTATCATATGATTTCTCTTATGTGAGGAATTTGAGAGGCAGGGCGGGAAGGTTATAGGGAGTATGGGGGAGAAGAAAATGAAACAAGATGGGACCAGGGAGGGAGAGAAACCATAAGAGACTCTTAATCTCAAGAAACAAACTGAAGGTTGCTGGGAGGTGGGGGGAAGGGATGGGGTGGCTGGGTTATAGACATTGGGGAGGGTATGTGCTATGGTGAGTGCTGTGAATTGTGAAGACTGATGATTCACAGACCTGTACCCCTGAAGCAAATAATACATTATATGTTAATAAAAAAAAAAAAAAAAAAGAATTAACACCCCACCTGAAGTCTGGTAGGCCACCACTGCTCTGCAGAATTCCCCTGGGTAGGGGTCCAAGACAAGGTTTGTGGTTTTCACACCCAGTTGTCAGGGCTCATGGCTCTGTAGAATTACTCTGTATGAGCAAACCTAGTGTCCTTTTACTACTCTTTCCTTTTCAAATTTCCAATTAAAAAAAAAGAAAACAACCCTTCAATGATGAGCTTGATAAAAAAAAAAAAAAGGCTTATTTTACTACTAGGGCCTTTTTTCAAAGAGCTAATGATATTTCTCATAAATCCTGAGCATTCTGTTGGCTGTAACAGCCTGTGCTTGGGTGAAGTTAGCAACAGCCTCTTTTCCAAGGAGAAGTTCAGGCATGATTTGCCCAGAGCCCATCAGAGTATATGGGTCCTGGGCCTTAGGATTAGAGGAGGAAGGGTTCCAACCCACCAATCCATTTAAAGCTTCCAATTTTGCGGATTCCAGATTCGGATACTTAAAGCCCTCAAATGTCTACCCCAGAAACCACACTTCATCACAGAGCTCTCCATTAGCTGCAGACCAAGCAAATATATACAAATAAAGTGCATTTGTGTAATGTAAGAAATATATTATCTTAATGCATCTGTCTCAACTTTTAATAACCATAGTTTATTTCTATGGCTCACAAATTAGGCCCATTCTCTGAGAGATCTTAGAGTGTAAACATCTGAAGGCATTACTAAACTCCAGGAGCCTCAAGCACACTTAAAACATGTTAATAAACCCTCTGCATGTAGGATTTGATAGGATGGAAAGAAATCTGTTGCCGTTCCCTCTCTATTCTGTTAGTGCTGAGCATTAAGACATGTGATTGATACACTAAATAACCTTCTGAAAAGGCAAATCCCACAAAACGTGGGGACCTCTTGGGACTGTGTAAGTGTTTTCACTCCACAGTTGGCATCAGTATGAACTCCCACTACCAGGATATGGAACAATTTATAATATAACAATTAACAGAAATATTGACTTAAACATGTACCCAGCAGGGGGCTGGTAACTCCAGTAATCAGCAGAAGGAACCGTATCATGCCATGTACAGTATCCCAAAGGATTCTAAATCAATTCACATGACTAAAGAGCATGATGTATTTTGAGATGCACACTCTTCCTCTCTTTATGTTACTTGAGGTTGAAGTTAAAAGTGACACTTTCTCTTCCATCCAGCTTTTGCACTACACTGAAGGGATGAACTGTATAAAAATGCAGTCTCTAAAATGCAAGGACCCACAGTGCTTGCCAGTTTCACAATTTTGCAGATTCTAATTAGGAAACTATTTCACAGGTCTTTCTCCTGATGGTGCAAGGGAGACTAGGAGCATTACAAAGCTGCATTTCGCATTGCCTGGATGGTTGTAAAACTCCCTACCCTCCACCCCCCACCAACCCCAAAACCCATCAGCTTACTTTCCCAACCCCCATCTCAGTTTACTTTCATCTTGTTCCCAGGATCCACTAAAGTAAATAAGATGTCCACTCAGATAATGGAAACCCCACCAGCTCTCAGTTAGTGCCTTTTCATGCCAATTAAACACATTTTATGCAGTCATCGTAGATGCATCAATGACTGCATTCGGAGACGCCAGTAGGGCTCGGAGGATATCAGCCGAGCAAATGAAATGTATTGCATGCGAGTTTTCTCTCTGTCTTATTCTAACCACTTGGCCACGGTCTCAATTGAAAACATTGATTCTGAAAGATATATATGGATATATAAACTGATTAACCAGCTTATTTGCTGCTGATTACTAATCAAGATCTCATAGTGCTTAATTTAAATTAATACTTCCTTCATTAATGAAAATCCAGCTTCAAGCATAAAAAAATCTTGACAGATGCATTTATTGCATAAACATACATTTATCTACACCAAGGCAATTGAACATACAATCACATTTGGTTGGGGTTATAATTGATAATGA